>JACJUY010003551.1:25273-84499 GCA_014220935.1 Platorchestia sp. MABIK
CGATGTCCCTTCGCGTTGCTCTGTTCACGTCATCTAGCCCAACGGTTGACATTCAAAGCTTTTCTGTGCTTTACCTAAACCAGCCTAGAAACACATTGCATTATTATAAGATATGAGATATTTCACTACAATATATATTAATGAATAAAAATATGTCCCTCGTAATTCAACACTAATATATATTACTTCGCAGAAATGTTCTCGCAATTCAAGATAATCGAGATTATACAATTTCTTCTGAGCGTACCTTGGCGCATGTCGGCTTTGTTAATATTTTTTTGACTAATTTTTATGACTTATTCCTGCGTTATAATTGGTGGAGCACTGGTTATACTAACTATTATTTGTTAAGTATCTCTCAAACGAGCATCGCTTGAGATTAATTTAAATTAGTTAAATACTGAACATCGAAAGAAGCTTCTACGTTGTTGATGTTGGTGATTTTTATTGTAATACACTTCCGCAAGACGATGAATTTCACAGTTGTTCACTTAAGTTTTCGTGAACCATATTTTGTTATATCCCGCACCCATTATCCTATAGTCTTAAAATTTATCTCAAAATTAACTTTTGCCCCTCTTTAAAATATAGAAGTTCAACATGTAAGCGTTTTTTTTACAAGCTCGCCCTCTATCTGACTAAGTTCTCGCCTCCTTCATCACATATGTTGTTGGAGAGACCCATTCCTTCTCATTTTTCTTCCCCTAAGTATGTGACATTTAAACGGGCTAGGACGATAGCTTGAGCTGGGATACAAACGGTCACGCGTGACCTACGACCTGATCTGATGTGGGTGCTCGCCATGATCTTGCCACAATCAACTCTTCTCAACTGGTCTTCCTTGTTGTGGTCCCTACAGTTTTTTACGATATACATTTAGATTGCTTGTAATTGCTTCTGACTGCTTCAGATTATATTCATATAATTATGTTCTCATGTTCACTCCACACTTGAGGGGTGAACTTTTCCTCACTGAGATTGCTAAATAATTCTATACCTTATCATGCAATGAGTTGTAACTCCTATTTAATGTGACTTGATTTTAACTCAAATCCAATTTTTGAATTGTATTCCTCAATGTTATAACTGAATCAATGTAGCAAATGCTTGAACACCGTAACTTTCAGTCACACAGACATCATTCCTTTACTATGAAAGATTTTTAATTCCACGATTTCTGTGATGCTGGAACTAAGCTTCCTTTATGTGTCCATTTTGTATTTGGACACAGGATCTTGATGAAAATGAACGTACGACAACACTAACTAGACTTACTTCTAAATCAACCGATCAAGTGCGTATTCCACGCTTAGAGCGTTAGCTGCTTTTATATATTGATTCATAAACTCATTTATTTATTGAAACTTTATTTTGTATTTCATTTATTTTTTACTGTTTGTTCGCGATAGTGACAGTATAGTTTATTATAATGCATGAAGGTGAAGATGTCTAATATGTGGGTAAAAACTTCAACGAAGAAACGTTTATAGAATGTTTATCTTGTGAAATGACAATATTTACCGCTTGCTTGCAGCAAGCAAAATAGCGCCAGTCTTTGTTGTTTTCCTGAACCAAAGCCCGTCAGTGGCGTTGTCATGGCAACACAAAGCATCTTTTCCCTCTACGGAATTTGAAGGTCACAGCTGTGATAACAAACAAGAAATTGGGGAAACTCAAGCAAAGTTTGTGCCTTCATTTGGGTTATATTCCGAGTTGTGCTGCCGTGTATTTCATTAGAAATAAACTTAAAAAAGCTTTTTTATTGCCTGTTTCAGTGTATTGATCGTCCTTAATACGTATTAATGTTGAGTGAGCATTTCTAAATTACTTTGACCGTTAGTAAAATATTTCTATGCATGAACCGTTGCCATTTATTTATATTAACTCAAATTTTGAAGCCATGGATGGCACCAGTTTCTCCGTAACTTTGTTACAGAAACTAACATATTTCTGTATAATATGTGTAGAATAGATATATATAATAAACCGTAGACATTTACACACCAATCCCAGCATTTCTTTCTCAAGGAAGACAATCCCATTAGGATAACTTAGCCCAATATGATTGTCTCCTATTCACACAAATACATTCTACCTTCCAATGCCTCGTTTAAATGCTCGTTCTGCTTATTTCCATTTCAACATCAGTTATCGATTTGACCCCTGGAAGAAGATCTTTGCGGGTGATGTTTCCATCCACAGCTGCTGCGCCCCCGCCGTCGCGACACAGATATTGACTCTTCGTGATGTTGAAGTGCAGGCAAAAAGGAAGGAAGCACTCCACCTGCAAGTAAGAATTCATTTTATTTATTAACTGTAAATACAGTGTGTATTTATGTATGTAAATACACTGAGATATCTCAGTGCATATCTAATATGGTTTGGAGGAATATTTGTATCTCAGTGTATATACATACATGAATACATATATACAGTTAGTAAATAAGATGGGTTCTTACTTGCAGGTGGAGTGCTTCCTTATTTTTTGCCTGCACTTCAATATCACAAAAAGTCCACATCTGTGTCTGACGGGGGTGCGCAGCAGCTGTGGATGAAAACATTACACACAAAAATCTTCTTCCAGGGGTCAAATCGATAACTGTTGTTGAAATAGAAATAAAATGAGCGAGCTTTTAAACGAGGCATTAGAAGGTTGAATATATTTGTGTGAATAGGAGGCAATTATTGTGTGCTTAATCATCCTAATGGGATTGTCTTCTATGATAACGAAAACCGGGATTTTTTTGTAACTGTCTACGGCCATTTAATCCCATTATTTAGATAGCTAATGCTTGTAATTGTGAAAGATGGTAAATTGACTGTCCAATATTAAGAGCGTTATTAATTATTATTGACAAATTCTAAATTGGAAGTAATCTGCTTAGCGATTGTGTGACGGGGTTTAATTTGTGAGCAAAGTTTCGTAAAGCTGTTCAATCGCATTAGGTTCCGAATATACCTAGAGAACAGGCATGGCTCATGAACACAGAAATAGATTGTAAAAATGGGTTGGAGTTGTGAGTCAGTCTGACACCGCTATTTGGTGAGTACGCGGAATAATTTTAATTTCGGCAGGCTCAAGTGGTGCATTGTTAATGTTAACTTTTTATTCAAATTTTCTTCGAGCAAATTCCATTTTCATCCATGTATTTTTGTGGAGGAGTGTTATTCCTCCGAACCGAGATCCTGTTATTAATATAAATTGGCAAGGAGCTCAAAACGGGTAGTGATTTTGCTCTTGCTACTTGTTTTTTTCAATAAAAAATACCCATTTGTGTATTTTCAATGAGAATTGCATAAGAGCTGAATGAGTATATGCATATAAGGTCTACAGTTTTTATTCGACCTTAGCTATCGAGGCAACATCAGACACTGGATCATGTACAGAATTATGCCTATGTATTCGTCGCTTTTTTAAAGTCCTCGCTCGCCATAAATTTTCTTTGTGAGTTTTATCTAGACTATTTTGGAAGAATTTAAAACAAATAAATTGGAACATGAATGGTACAAAATATCTGGACTCAAAGAAAATACTCAAGTAAATATAAAAGATCTGGGAACTGAATTTTTTTTACATCCTATCCAATGGATAAATCATGAGTGTACTGACCTTTGGAAATAAATGTACCAACAAATATAATCTGACTTGATTAAGTTAGTACAAAAATGAATGGAGGAAATCCCGCCACAATAAGACAGCAACAGCTCCACACAAATGGTTTTTGTACATCATCATCAATTTGAATCTCTAGACAGCAGGCTGGTGGTGTTGGCTGGTTGGAGCAGGCTGGTGTGCTAGGACTTCATTTTAACTAGGAGGTCATACTAAAAACGGAATAAAAAATTCTTGTAAAATAACGAAACCGACGAGTGTTACCCTGTGATGAACAAAGATTGAAATTGAACAACTCAAAATTGGGAGGTTGCAGGAAAATTTAACCTATACAACACAGCCTTCATTAGACTGATGCACCTTGTTAGAGGAGCGAGAGAGCGATGCCTCACAGCTGGGAGCTTTGGCTCAAAAAACTTTGGACTCAAGATTCGGTTAACGACAAGCCAAGTGATGGAGATGTTGTTAGTGTCGAGCTATCAGTGAGGCGAGAGTTATTTAAACTGCGAGGATCAAGTTTCAAAGGTTCCTAACTCAATGTAAATTGCAAGTGCCACGTTTTGAAGTTACTTGACGTAATTTGAATAATTGTAAAGTCGCCCGCTTTAGAGTTAGTTATCTTGAAATATTCCACTAGACCCGTTTTAAAGTAACTTGACTTGAATCACAAGCGTTTTGATTCGGAGTAAAATCTAAAAATTTAATGGTATACAACTTTCATTTCGAATGTATTTATATCAACAATCGCTGACAGAGAGCCTTCTCCTGTAAATGCAAGCGCCGCGTCATCCTTGCTTTGTGTCAGTATGACCATCGAGCTGACAGTTGGACGCATCTGCTTCAGATTCAATAAATTTAAGGACATAAATAATGAGTTTGAAAGTTAAAATTATGTGCAAATGAATTAATGAACACATAATCTCCTTTGATTTAAAAAAGTTTGCTGTATTTAAAATGATAAATAGATCTGAGTAATAGAATTTTTAGTGGACTTACATTTTAAATTTTAAATTTAATTAGTATTTGCTTTGTGAAATATGATCTATCACCTAACATGTTTCTGAAGGGAAAACTTTGCTTATGTTCATGTTTTCCTTAGACACTATTTGCTCGTTTATTTGAAATCATCTTATATGGTGTTAGCAAATTTTTCTTGAGGTTGACACCTGAGAAATCCACATTGTAAGTCAACTGCGTAGTTGTAAATGTAAGTCAATTAAGTTCCTCCCTGTTAATGTTAAATAGCAGTGTTACAGTGTAACATGTACGGAAAAACAGTGTACTGCTACACATTTATAACAAAGCACGCTTACAGTGCACCTGCTGCAAGGTTCCCCTTCAAGGCCGAACTTATCTACTCTCACAAATAAAAAACTCAAACACATATTACATAGAGTAAATTCAATTCAAAATCTAAATTTTCAGGATAATTAAAATTCAAATTGACCACGAAGGCTCCTCTGTTTGAGAAAAAATCAGCAGTGGAGTAAATGCCACTTGATTTGTATTCATCGCGATCATAATCGCAAATTAATTTCAGGGTTTTAGTTAATAGAAAGAAACAAGTTCTATGGAGCAGAAGAAGAATGTGCATTGTTGGGGTCGACCGTAAATTCTGCAGTCAATTGCGGTGCGTGGAGGCTAGGAACACAGCGAGCGTGACGGACGGCTCAGGGGAGGTGGAGGGAGCCGTGAGGGATGGCTGCGCTGGCTGAGCAAACTTTCTTTTGAGCTATTAACAACTTCTGATGTCGTTTGAACTGTTAACTACTTCTGATGTCATTTGAGCTATTAACTATTTCTGTCATTTGAGCTATTAACTACTTCTGATGTCACTTGAACTGTTAAGGTTAACGTACACCTTTTTCCGGCCAAATATTCACGAAAATTGTTTTGCTTTAAATTGAAGCTATACATGTGCTGAACATCCGCAATAAATTTTACAGGCGTGCACGCAAAAGAACGCTCACTATGGGGATGGACTGGTGGTGAGGAGGAACTGTTTTTGTTGTGAAACAAGTTTTTCTTTGAACGAAGCTTTTTTTCTTTTGAATAACAAAGCTTTCAAAACTTTTCAAATCTTGAAAACAAAATAACAATAGAAGCATTTTTTTACACACGCAAAATATTTTATTTTGAAAATCTCCTTTTGTTTTTCTGCATTTGTGGAAACCTAGAATTTTCCTCACGCGAAATGTTACTCCTTCTATAGCTTTTGATGTAGAGAATCGAAATTGTGTTTTTCTGAAAGAAAATTAACAGGGCTACAGCCCCGAGGTAGTAATTTGAGATCTTCATTTTAGGTAAAAACCGGCAAGTCGTCGGAATTAAAAAATTGAATTTTTGAACAATTTTTAATAACGTGTTTTTTAATTCAAAATATCCCTAAAATCAAAACGAGTCTCAAACATTCCTACCCCAGCAATGTTGCACAAGTGTTTGTCTTTTAAATGACACTAGTTTCATGTTTATAGATTGAAATTTGTAGTAGGAGTAGGGTTTGCCGTACCCCCACCATTTTCCGTTTTCTTTGTCGTAACTCATTTTCTATGAAGCAAATCGAAAACTTTTTAAAGGGTGACCCCTATTTTTTTCACACGTTCCACCAGTCTATCAAAGTTTAAAAACATTGGATCCCAAATAAAGAAAAAAGGGGAGAAGATGTGTGGTCCCCTTAACTACTTCTGATGTCATTTGAACTGTCAACTGCTTCTGATATCATTTGAACTGTTGACTACTTCTGATGTCATTTGAACTGTTGAGTACTTTTAATGACATTTGAACTGTTAACTATTTCTGATGTAACTTGAATTAATAACTGTTTCTGATATCATTTGAACTATTAACTTCATATATCATTTGAACTATTAGCCTCAATGAAATGATATGAACTATTAAATGCTTCTGATGTCACTTACTTCTATGGATTTAAAAAGATTATTTTTAGTTGTACGTGATTTTCACTTATTGGAATCGAAATTTATTTTTGAGTTATAGGAGAATTAGTTTGCTGAATTTAAGCGCACTTAGAAACAGAAAGATAAATTATTCGCTTCATCAAAAATCAATCAATGAATGCACTTTAAGCATTGAATTACCCAGAAAATGATAACTTTAATGATCTCACAATCAAGGTTCCCCATCAACTTAGAAACTTCAGCAGTCATGAGGATCATTCCAATGCCAATGCCCTGAGCAATCCTAAAGCCCATTGCAATTCCATAGCCCTCGGCAATTGCACTGGTCTTAGCAACCCTAGGGCTTTTGGTGATCCCACGGCCCTAGTTATTCCACAGCAGTTAGCAGTCATGGAGCCTTTTTCAAACATCTCAGGTGAAAATCTGAAAGCTTTTGGTGATTTTGAGACACAAATCACCTCTAACGTGCCTACTGCTT
Organism: Platorchestia sp. MABIK; assembly: GCA_014220935.1. Lineage (NCBI taxonomy): Eukaryota > Metazoa > Arthropoda > Malacostraca > Amphipoda > Talitridae > Platorchestia > Platorchestia sp. MABIK. The sequence continues at coordinate 32,283 of JACJUY010003551.1, forward strand.
GCAGTGTAGTGAGATTTTTTGACCAGCATGTCTGAAATGCAGCCTGCGTCCTGACAAGCCTTGTTTCTCTTTCATGTTATTTGGAACTGGAATCACTTTTTTCTGTTCACTGTCTGTGTTTTGGATTACACTGTTTTCTTCTCGCTCTCACAGGTTGAGGTAGCCGGCAATAATTTTAGATTTTAAAAACATTTTTAAATTTTAAACTAAGAACGAAAATATTATAATACGAAGATAGTTTGACTCATAAATTTTTTTAGTTGTAAATCCAAACTTGTCCTAAGCGACCTTAGCTTGACCGATTCTAACTTAATATAACATATTCTAACCTAATCTATCCTACCACAGCAGTAGCTGATCAACTTTGTGCTCGCTGTGGTACAGTGGTTAAGGGATCGGCCTTGCATGTTGGAGGCCCGGGTTCGTTTCCCGGCACTGGCGCGGCAATTTTCCCCGTTGGGTATAAGGGAAAGCTCAAGCACAATACCTCACTCAACCCAGGTGTCGGAAATGGGTACCGGCTTCACGGGGGAACCGTCATGGTGTCCTATATATAGTGTTAGTTATAAGACATTTGAAAAACCAATGCTTAAGATCATATGTGTCAGGCTTGATTGGAAATAAAGCATCCTAAGATGCCGATGGTTTTTTTTTGTTTTTCAAATTTTCTATCCAATCAAACGTTGATTTACCCAAAGCTATCCCAACTCACCCAAATGGATCCTACCCTGACCCTGAATTCTTATAAACCTAATGGCAATTTTTTAGCAAAAGTCAGCTGTAACTCTAATATTGCTTGATGCTAAAACTGCCTCCTAATTTTTTCTCTTATGATTAGTGTATGAAGCCAAAACACTCGAAGGAAATTTTAGATGACACCAGGCATTTGCGTTTTTATCAGGTGTACTACAAAATTACATTACATGAAATCAAATTGACATATCCTCGTTTAATTACAAGTAATTTAGATCATTTAAACAAACTTTAAAGCACTTCTTTGTAACACAGGGCTACTTATACGAATATTTTACTCGTACAGTATGCGCAGTCCCTATGCTTAACAAGGGCATTTGAGTCGACAAAAGAAGAATCATTCAACTTATTTACTTTAGAATGACAAACGCATACTCTTTGCCTTCAATGTGATCGAACAAAATGGTGATGAATTTTAGTATATGACTAAGATCAACCAATTGACTACTTAGACCCAGCGGTAGTCCCTGAGGGCATTTCCTTTATGAGGGTGATCCATCTGTGGACAAAAACTGCATTTCCATTTATAATTGACGAAGGCTAGATGACGGTACTCTTCGACTAATTTCTTGTCTATTTGAAAGTTGAATGTTGAAATAAAATTCAATTGAAGTTAAACCATAAATTCAAGTTCAATGTGATAACTTGTTACAGCTACAGGAAGAAAGTGAAAGTAAGGAAATAAAATTGATATACTTTTATTTGCACGACGGAAACTGGAGAAGAAAGCAAGAACTGCTAAAGAAAAGGACATCAGCAGCCTGAAAAAAAAATGGACCGCAACAGAGCATAAAAATTTTTTGGTTTTACACACATTACATCAACCTTCAGCTCGGGATCTCACATATTCTTCCACGAATTGCCAATTCTAGGTCATAAAGGTCTTACGTTTTAAGGCGTGGAAAATTTCAGAAAATGTAACGATAAGATGAAGCGCTAAAGTGCTAAGATGAAAACACTTTTGGTAAGATGGAAAGATTAAGCGATAAGGTGCTGAAATCAGCGCTAAGGTGCTAAAATGAAACGCTAAGTGTTAAGATGAAGCGTTAAGGTGCCTCATAAGTAGAGTTATGAGACATGCCGTTGACACCCAAGCTCGACCAAATTTTCGTAAATGGAAGGCGAAAATCTTTTCGTGTTCCTAGAAATCCATTGGCGACAGCGGGCTTTGGTTCAAAGATCCAATCAGATTATGCAACTGCGAGGAATTTTTGCAAAAAATGCTGGAAAACTAAGACGAGCTTCTTTATGGAAGGCTTTGTGCAGACTTTTGCTGCCATTTTTTGAGAGAAATGGTGATTGTAAGGTTTTCGTGTGTTTGCTGTATTTCAATTCGCGTGATTGCTGCTCCTAATTTTTTTCGTTCATGTTTTTGTGATCATTCGTTTAGATAGCTATTTTCAATTCAGATAGCTTCTGTATTGTTTTTGAATATCCTTTACATTTTTTGTCTTTAACTAATATTTTGTCTCTAACCGTCTTTCACTTATAAATTTTTACTCTAATTATTTTCTGATCCTTGATTATCCTGCGAATCCTTTGTTCAGTTTTAATATCTTTTTATTCCTCTTGTAGTTCCTGGATCCCCTTCACGTCTCTTGTATGGCCTATGAATATTTTTGGGGCGTAGCATTTCTTATAATTTCGGTTTCCTTTACGCTTTCACTCAAACTTTCGCCTGAATAGGCGAGACTGGATAATTTTAAAGTAAGCAATTCCGCTCATAGTACAAAATAGGTTTATATGCAGTAAAATTATACAATAAAATACATCAACGAAAATATGTGCGTGAAATGAGCAAGGGCAATGACATTATTTTCGCATTGAGAAGTACCAGTACAGAGTCAAGAAGATTCATTGAAAACACTTTTTTATTCACTTCCTCATCCAAAATTAGTGTCTACTATTTTTATCTTAGGAGGTACTTCTGAAAGTCGGGAAAATTAAATATATTCAATTATGAATACAACTCGGGGTTTTCTTCATGGCATAAGTCAGATACCCAATAATTACTCAGGAGCAGTAATAACAAATCACCAAAAAAGTGTACTCAAATGCGGTGCTGCACACAGATTTCACTCGCTACAATTCATGTATAAAGCCCATCACATCAGTGGGCGTCTCTCCAATTTACGCCAAGTGTGACGAATTCGTCACATAAAAAATATAAGCTTCTTATGAACTAAATAACATGAAGAACTTTTAGGAAATGAATGTGACGACTTAGGTTCATGATGTCTGGAAGAACAGTTTTTTGTTATGTCAGTTTTACATGCGGCACTTAAGTCATCAAACAAACTTCGTGTGTGCGTGACGTATAGTTCGCAGCACCCCTACACTTTGTGCAAAGAACTCATGGCGTAAAGGGTTGATGTATTTTTAGTTCCTTTATTTCCAGGCTATTATAGTAAGCAAGGTTTCCCCATTTCAACTCACCGCCTTCGTGACTAAAACTAGAAAACTCTAGCCCGTTTTTCCAATATGTGAAACAGTTTGATGGGCTCTTTGATGCTTTTGAAGGTATATTCGTGTAAACGATAATTCAAGAGAAAAATTTTGGTATGTCTTTTGTAAGTGTAAGTAAGGTTTTCTTTTAGTTTGCCCCCTTATTTTTCTCCCTGAGATTTCAAGTAGAAATGAACGCCGTAGAAGTTACTTCTGGCTTTTAGGTTTCACAGAGGGAAAATTTTGCTAATTTTGAATGCTGATTGAGCAAAATTGTGATAACCCGCAATACAATAAACAATAAACAAGCCTAAACACAATAATTTCATAAACGACAATGGTAATTTTTTTTAAATCTCAATGCATGTAAGAAGATTTAAACTATTTTCGATACGAACATCATGCAGAAAATATCGGGGTCTAAGGAAGAAAGAACACACAGATAGACTTTTATGAACAAAAAATTTCATGAATGAATCCTTAACCTAACTTGAGAGAAAAACGTGTCATATCTGACGGGGAGAGCGCTAGTTAAACATGGTGGCCAGCGCAACAGCTCAGATCTCTTTAATATTTGAATGAATCTCATGCATTTAAACAAGCTTGGGGCAATTGGAAAGCCTGCCACGTCCCTTTGCCTTCCAGTGCGTATTAGAGGCAGAATTAAAGGTAGCGGCGCAACCGTGTAATTAGAGGCAGAACTGAAGGAGCGGTGCAACCGTTTTGTGAAAGTTTGGAACTCCAGAGATAATTTTAATGGGGAGCTGATTCCTAAAGTGACTCAAGAATTCCTTTTTTTGCCGTCTCGACAAGTATTTAAGTCTGCATGAACAATGTACAATACCACTCACTCTAATTTTAAACGCCCAACTTGATATTTCTGCAATGAACTATTGTGCGCATTCTTCGCTTCATATTTTGTTCGAGATGATTTTTCAGCTCATAACGTTTTTGATTCCACAGCTATAATGACACTGCTGTTCCTAACACAGCTACTATCCGCACCGATCTCATCCTGTAGCAGTATCACACACCCCACACACCCTCACCACCACTTCCAAGATGTTGGTGTTGTTGGTGAGTGATTGTGCTGAAAAAGAAGTAGAGTGTTGTGGTTACAACACTACTTCTCTTTCAGCACGGCTTTTAACAACACCACCGAACGATAATTCTAAAATCAAATACTACAACCACCCACCATCAATACTAACACCTTCGACACACAACCTCACTCCAACAAACTCCGTCACTAAACAATCATTCTTATGTGAAATATTACAACCACCAAAAACACCTCCACGCAACCCCACTGCCAAGAATTCCATCACTAAACGATCATTCTAAAATGCAATATTACAACCACCAACCAAAACCTCCTCCCCGCCACCCCACATCCACCAATTCCGTCCCCACCTCTCCTCCGCCACCACCGCAACACACAACTGATGATCCTCACAGAAGATGCATCTAACTTCCAGACCGTGCACTGGCCGGCCGCCAGCTCGCTTGGCTGGAGAAGTCATTCCTTGAAACACCCGTTCCAGCAGTCTCTGGAGAGCCTGCTGTTGTGGTACGGAGGTTAGTGAGTCTTGTGCTAAAGCTGCATCCTGGTACGCGAATATGTTTTTTCTGGTAACATGTCTTTCCTGCATCCTGGTCCGCTAACACACAAAGCAATTCAAACGTAGATTGATCGAGAGTTTATCAACCGTAAATATGCCTATGGGGATGAGTGGAAAATGGCCTGAATTTTATGAAGCGACTGAACGATGACTTATTTTACATGAAATCGAGATCAAATAGAATTGGAAAAATTGAATGTAATTTATATTCAATGAAATAATATTGGGAGAAAGCCCATAGAGGACTCATAATACTTGGATGCATGTTTGGAAAGAACGGAAACTGATTTTTATTAAATGAATGAACATTAATGGAAGGCTCGTAAAATATGAGTGGGTTTTTATTAGGGAAGAGGATATTGTCAATTAGATTTGAAAGACTCGAAAAACTTATTGACCACAAGCGCAGACGAAACAATTAGCGCAGAAGAAACATTTAATCTCTAATTGTAAACACTATCGGCATAGTGAGCTTAATGAGCCACGAGGTTTCAATGACAACTTGTCAAGAGATAAACAAATTCTGTAGGAATCTATGGTAAATAGCGAAACATACATATGTTTCCCACTCAAAACTAGTTCAGCTTATAGATGAATATAGGGAGGCTTAAATTAACTTACCTAATCTACTAAAAATGAATACGCTAATGCCAAGCTGAGATAGAGTAAAGTTTGATATTTTGGTCTACATTTTTCTTTGACGGACGGGTCAGTGCGCTGTAGAAAATCTTTGGTGCTCCTCTTGCTTGGATCTGCTGGATATTGGGCAACATTCCAGTGGATTTGGTCAGCTTTATTAATAGAAATTGGTACGATTTCTGACGGCCAAATTTTTGTCTAGTATTTTTCAGCAGAATACAGCCCATGTGGTGTTTTGAATTTTTCACAGCTTATCATAATGTAAGTGAGCGGAACTTTATTTTTATAGTAGAATAGTATTTATTTAGTCTTTTCCTTCTTATATACTGATTTCATTCGCTGAGAGCCAGAGCAAATTGCTATTTAACTCTTGATTTATTCGGTTTGCAACGTTTATGGTGTTTCCGGGCGGAGAAACTTAATGACAATGTACTGTCATCCACATAGAGTATAAGTTTGAAAAAAGATGTTAATCTTACAATATCGTTTAAAAAATAGAATTAAAAGGAGATCGAGAACAAATCGCAAAGAGACTCCATGAATTTTTGATTCTCGAAAGGCCTCCTCGGAAGGGACTCCACAAACACTTAAAACTATTAAAAAAATCAACAAACATGTGCATTCTTCAAGCTGAAAAAGAAATAGAACTCATGAGCTATTAAATTTCAATTGTTCAATGATGAGTTTAGTCACTCCTAATATCGTTCTACCTTCACGGATTAGATCTACGTAGATCGCCATCAAGCAAAATCCCAACTATTATTGCTTCTTTCTGTCTTTAGACTAAATGTAAAGTTGGAAAATTGCCGCCATAGGAAGGAGTTTTTATCCTTCTCACAATGCCTCCAAAGCAGGTGAATCAGGAATTCAAATAAAGACAAACCAGCCCAGGTGTAGTGGTTTGAAAAAACTTTTTGTTGTCAGTATGTTATAATGTTCCCATATTATGTTTTACTCCGATTCTCACAGTCTCCAGATGCGATGTTCGTGGCGTGAGTTTTTATCGATTTTTAAATTTCACTGTCAGCGGGCGAGCTCAGAAACTCAGGCTCTGTGGAACCGTAAAATTAAACAATGGATAATATGAATGATGTTTTTCTTCCACGAACATCGCATTTGGAGGCTGTAAGTGTCGGAGTAAAACATAATATAGGAACATTATAAAACCTGACAACAAAAAGTTCTTTCAAACTATCTCTCTTTTGGGCTGGTTTGTCGTTATTTGAATTCCTGATTTGCCTGAATTTTCATCCGCAAATCTGATTCCATTATTTTTACGGTCATACAGAGCCTGAGTTTCTGAGCTCGCTTCGGGGCGACCACTGACAGTGAAATTAAAAAATCGATAAAAACTCAAGGCACGAACATCGCATTTGGAGGCTCTCACCGCCCTCTAATTCAGAACGTGTCTCCCATTTTAAGAACCGCTGATGGGGTCTTTATCATTATACCGAGCACGGCAGATCACACGCGTGTCAAGGCCGTTTGTGGAGACGATCTCAGGGCGGTGCGAATAATAATGCTGAAAGCAGATTTTGACGCCATGATTACATTTTTAGATAAGATAGACGCCCACGTCGGTGAAATTTTCTGTCATTTAATTACGAAATTAGCTCGTTTTAGAACAGACCCAGAACGTGATGTCTGTAATATACAAAATCCTTTTAAATTTTACACACCCAATAAATAACCTTTTTAAAAATAATTCAGTAACTTGTCTTGTTGTTTTTGGAACATGTACTGGCTGGTGCTGCCCTGATGTAGTCCAGATAATCGAAAAAGAAAGTGAGTTGTATCTCTAGTTTGTAAATATTAGATATAATCACTGAATGGAATTTCTAGCATCACTATTCCATTTTCAGGTTTACATCTATCAAGCCAAATTTGAGTTCCTTGAAATAAAAATTGATTACTTCCTTTTTGAAATGAAATCCCTCAAAGTGAAAATAAATCATGCCTAGATGGAAATAAACTGCTTGATGGGTATTTCAAGTTTTTTGGTGTGAGAATAATTTTTTTAAATTGAAATTGAAATTTAGCAACATGGAAATTATCGCCGTCTTATTGAATATCAAGCCCCTTCAAATGCAAGGCAAATTTGTCCAACTGTAAATGAAGTTAAATTAAGTTCCTCAAAATTGAAATTTCTCTAAGTTCAGACACTGCGCTAATATTAGTATAAAGTATTTATGAGAGTTTAAGTTGGAAGTCAGTGATGAGATTAAAAATTCATAAATGAAAAGGAAACAATTTTACTGCAAATATTTTAAATATATATCTATGTGTAGGCAACTTGAAGCGGAAAAGCACTTTAAGTGTCATTCAAAGTAGGTTTCATTTTGTAAATATGCATCAATTCGTTCTGGATGAGGTACCGGCCAAGATTTTAAAGTCGTTTACGGAGACCGGAACATTGCACTCTTCTGCGTGAGATCTAACAGATGATAGTGGTGGTGGAAGACCACTTCTGCAATTTTGTCCAGCGTGCTCGGAAACTCTAGTCATCAGGGTACGGCTGCTAGAACCAACGCACCGTGATTCACAACGTGAACAACTGTATTCATATACCAGAGACGAGCACATTGACGATTGCAGTTGGTATTTGAAACGGAAAAGAAAACCAATTGTAAAACTATTCACTAGAATCATTTGAATTTTGAGTTGCAGGAAAAGCTTATTAATAAGGGATTTAACATCATCGCTTAGCTTCAATAAAGTGTGGCCAAAATACGGTAACTTCACAAAGAAAGCTTGTTGAGCACAAGAATAAACAGATTGAGAGTTATCATGAATTTTTGACAAAATTCATTAACATGCTTGTCAACAACAGAAGAAGCAAGTCCCATCATCCCATTTTCTGCAAAATATCGTCGAAAAAAATTGAACACTTCGTGTAGGTATTGAAAGTTGGAACACACACTAAACGCTTTGTGGACGAGAGTACGAATGCCGCAGACCTTAAAATTGCATGATGAAAAGCTAAAAAAGCTAGTCCCAAACCCAGAAAAGTTTTCTTTCGGGAAACAGAGCACTGAAAATTATTGCCCACTCTTTCTACACAAACATCAAGAAGCGGTAATTTATCGTTGTCTTCGTCTTCCCTAGTAAATCTGATAATGCTATGACGAGAATTTAAATATTGGAGAATGAGGTGAGCATGAGCCTTATCTCTGAACAAAACAAAGATGTCATCAACATACTGCTTGTAAAATACAGGCCTAAAAGCAGGAGGACATTCTTCAACCAGTTTTGTTCATGGTTGTTCAGAAATATTTTAGCAAAGTTGGGCCTATAGGTAAACCCATGGCCAACCCATCAACTTGCTTATAATATTTTCCATTGAAGATGTAAAAAGGATTGTCAATACCCAGCAGATCGCATGCTCAAACTACATTTTCTAACCACTGGTACAGTCTTGAGATTTTAAGGCACCTCGACGTGTTGGATACACGCAACAGTATTGACAGACATGGTACTGATATAATGCAGATTCGCTCCCTTACACGAAGTTAGTCAAATTGACGCTCTGTTCTGATTTTGAAGTTTCCTGTTCTTCCTGTTCCTGTTTTGGAGTGTCCAACCTGTTCATTTTGCATTTGAATAGTTAGCCATGCATGTTCATCCCTTTACTTCATTTTATTGGGTATCCATGTTATCGATTACAATTATGCACGTATTTGGCAAATACATTTTCAGTTGAGATAATTTAATGAAAAGATTCGCTTCGAAAGTAGATGCTGTTTTTTTCTCCATATCGTCGGTCATCTTGCTGTTTTTCTTCAAAGGAATACATCCGTTTACTTCAACCTGTTACTCTGTTTTAATGTTCGTTCTTAAAGCTCTAAGAGTGATGTCCAATCATCCTAAGGGTTCAAAACTTCACCCAACCATCATTCGTGAATTCCTTTTCTATCGTTCGTGGTCATACAGTTGTTCTTCATTTTGGAGAGTGCGTTGGTGATGTACATTAGTGTTTTAAAAATCAAAATTGTAAAAATACATACTTATGAAGTTTATATATTAACGTAATTGCTAAATTTTAATCAACAACTACCGGTGTTTCCTTTCCTTTATTATTCCTAGAAGCTACCTGCAAACAAGCTCATCCGTGACTGATAAAACACAAGTAAACTCTTATTAAACAACATTAAGGTATCTAAAATTTGACCAAATGGATTTACATTGAGTGAACTCTTCTGCACAAGATCAGCATATTTAATCTTCTTACTTAATGATACCTTTGTATATTTTTTTACTTATAGATTTATTTATTTGTCTGCTTCTTCCGTCTTTCTATTACGCTCTTAAGGATGCTTAATTAATGGTATTTGTGCTAGGATTTTCAACAGTGTGCAAGTGCAAAAATATTTTACTCACGGGGACTGGATATATTTGTCTATCATTTACAGCTGGAAAATGTTTTCAAGGAAAATATTCAATTCTATCATTTTTTACGGGCCTTGTACATTAGTAATGCACAGTTACCTGGTTATTTGTTTCCTGAGCCCCCAGTCACATCCTGTAGACTACATAATGACTGGATATTTTTACTGTAAACTGTGATTAATTATGCCATTTGAAAGTCAACCAAAATTTGTCCTGGAGCAAAAATCGAGGAATTAAAAGAAGAAACACACTCATTATTACGCTTTTTAGGTATTCAAGTTTAAACTAAATGATAGAGTTAAGGTAAAACTGACTTCGTTTTTGATGACGGGGTTACTTCAATTTCGTAAGAAATCTCACAATTCTAAGGCCTGAATTAAGCTATTAGAACACTCACAAGTCAAGGCTGTCGTGACGGTCGAAAGCAGTAAAATATGTTGAATCAAATTCCATGCAGGTTTGTTTAATTCTGATAAAACAAGGAGGTTAAAGTAAGTCCAGGCTGATTTCCAAGCGTGAACCAAAGGCTGAATTGTAGTGACTTGGCACCTTAATGCCGGTATGTTGAGAAGTGTTGATATTTGTAACAAAAAGTTCTAAATTTTCATCTTGGAAATGAATGTTTCAAACAAGTCAAACTAGCGTCTTTTTATCTGTATATTTTAAAAATAGATTTGTAACATACACTGGAAGAAATATTTCTAAATTTTCCTCTAGCAAAAACAGCCCGTTCTGATTTAGAGCGCCAGAAGAAAATGAATTAAAAGCTACATTTGAAAATAAACTGTTTTTCCCTCAACCTTTTCAGGGCTTCTTTTTCCCCCTAAAGGACCCTGTGCCATGAAATCGCAAGAAATGTTTATGTTTTCCCAAGCTCTTGCCAGAGTAGCAAACTCTCTTTCAAAATGTCGTGAGTGAAAGGCTAAAACTCTGCAGGTTCTTCAGACATGGCTGCTGGCCAAAATACGTGTAACAAATGTGACAGGCCACGATTGCAAGCAGCAATGGAAGAGATGTTCTCGGCGTGCTGAGGCGAAGGAACGATGAGGGTTTACCTTGGTTCTGTCTCTTGTCCTCACTCTGAATTGCGGCACTTGCTTCGACTGAGCATAAAAAGAAGTGGTTGTTACTGTCAACGTTCGGCTAAGTGAAAATGCTTTGGACCTCACGCAGTTGAATCAAAAGGACTCAGCCGTGAAATTGCTATGGTTCTTGGAGTTAATTTTCACTTCAAATATTTATTTCTTGTGTTATATGTATAGAGGTTTGCGTATCAATTATAATGTAAAAGAAAGATATCTCAGTGTAACGCCCTTCTTAGTTATTAAAACACTAGATGCACACTTTTGTGGAATCCGATACTTTTTTTGTAAACGGTTTTGAGTAACGTTGGTTCTTATTTTTGTCTTAAAACTTCGATTTTAAAACCTAACTTAAATCCTGTTAATTGAAGTTCCAGGTGTAGTCTCGACTTGTGTTGTGTGTACGCAGCTCCAGGTGTAGATGTGACTTGTGTTGTGTATACGCAGCTCCAGGTGTAGGTGCGACTTGTGTTGTGTGTACGCAGCTCCAGGTGTAGGTGTGACTTGTGTTGTGTATACGCAGCTCCAGGTGTAGGTGTGACTTGTGTTGTGTGTAAGCGGCTCCAGGTGTGGGTGTGACTTGTGTTGTGTGTACGCAGCTCCAGGTGTGGGTGTGACTTGTGTTGTGTGTACGCAGCTCCAGGTGTGGGTGTGACTTGTGTTGTGTGTACGCAGCTCCAGGTGTGGGTGTGACTGGTATAATGCATTATGAGATCCAGGCGTAGGCATAATTGAAGCAACAAAATGACGGTGTGATCGTTATGTAGGCAGAGAAATAAATATTTAAAGTGGGATCTTCATTGATCACTCACTAAGTGTAAATAATTTTTCCAGAGGAAAAAGTCAAAATTTGAACCAAATGATTTTAGAAAATAGCTATTTCGTATGCTTTCTCAGTAGTCAGTTATTTTTAATATCGTTATTTCGTTATGATTATCATTTCTTTGGATATTTAACCGTCCTTAGAGTCACACGTGGTAGCATTTCATGAAATTCTATTTCCATCGATTAATTATCCGAAAAAACGAGCCAAAAACTCGGCTTACTCATGACTCAACTGTAGACTGTTTTTGAATACGACGCCGGGTTCTGGTACTACCAACAAATTGAAATGTCCATCTAAATAATTTTAATGCATTCAGACTTAACTTCAAATGTTTCACTGTGTTATCTAGTTTAAATGACGCTCTGAAAGGTATGCATTTAAGTTAATTTTTTGCACGAACGAAGAAATATTTGGTGTATATGCATTATTGGGAGACATTCTAATGCAAGTTTAGTTGTTTCTGTCAGTTGAATTACTTAGCCTTTCAATATGATCATCAATACACTCTTTGTTTGAAAATTGCTTGTTGACGCTTTGAAATAAGGAAATAAAAATTGCAAAATGATACATTTCAATGTTTGCCATAAACTCTTTCATTTCATTGAAAGATGAAGATGCTATAAGTCTCGAGCATACCGTTAATGCGGCTATCAAAGCATTGTGCGACCCAAATTTTATTTACATATTTGAATATGGTCAGTAGAAATTCCATGAATTATTTAAAAGATAAATTATTAATTCCAATGAGAATCATGCATATGCATGAAATTCAAACTTCCAACGAGGGTCAAAATATTTTAAAACTCATTTCCTGAAAGAAAAATCTGAAAGATAAAATAAGAATGTGAGTACATATAAATTTAGATGATCGTCCAGGATCACGGTCACATGGACTCAATCACATGGACGATCACACGATTACGATCTCATGGACTTGATGTCGTGACCGAGTTTGATTATCATTGTTGTCACGCGAGCTTCACTTTTCTCAAATTGACCTCGTCCTCTTGCCACATCCCACACCCGAACTGTCACCCTCTAATCAGCAGCTCCATTCAGCGCCCCTGTGATCCTCCGTCTTTGAAAGTTGGTTTGAACGAAGCTCGGGGTCACTACGAACGTATTTAGCTACGCACAGATGCTGCTAAGATTTTTTTCATTCAATGTTCTTACATTGAATGAGTTCTTACAAAACTCGGCGTAGTTTGTACGCTTGAGAAAATTCGAATAGTGGATGGGCGCATTTCCTCGATTAAATCGCGTTAATCAGCTGCATCTAATTTAGATGAAAACCAATTTCAGCTCCTGCTCGCTGAAAAGTCGGCACGCTTATCATGTTCAAGTCGTATTCAATAATTCCTGACTATATTTATTAATTTATTTTCATGCTTATAATTTTCTGGTTTTATTTATTTTAATCTGAGAGAATGAAAAACGATAAAATAAAAGCAAAAGTACACTGGTGTTTACGTCTTAAAAAATTCATTCATTGAGCATTCGAGCGCACACATTGCTTGTCATCAGGAAGAAACTGCAGTTAACGGAGCAACTTCATTGCGCATGGATGAAAACTGAGCTTTTATCGAGTTTGGACTCGACTGCGACAACAGTGGATGTGAAGCAGAAGTAAAAAGGACGAAAATAGCCACAGAACGAGAAGCTGAAATTTCTATTTAAGCCAACAGATTGCGCTTGAGACAAGGAATTTAAAAATATTTAAGATCACAGAAATATCAATGTTGCGAAGTTTGGATCGCTTTAGAAGAAATAAATTGTTCATCGAAACCTTCAAGTCGGCAGAGCAACTAAGTTCTAAAATTAGTTTAACGCGTGGGGTAGTCTGCGCCAAGGGCGTGATGTGTGGTGTGACAATTACTATAATCATTACTGCAATTGTTCTTATATTATACGACGGTGTATGTTACTGTAGGGCGGGTGATCAGAGGGTCTTTTCCAATTTAAACTTTTTAATTTTGAGCGTTTTTTTACGTTTCTAAAAAGTGAAAACTTTTGCTTTTTTCCTGAATTTATACACTGGCTGTTAAATTCACTCACAAGTCGAGAAGTGCAATTCTATTCGTCGAAATCAAGGTCTTGTCTCATAATTTGAAGTCATGTTCATAAATATTTCATTGTGTAAACCCATTTCACATCATACATATCAATTTCAAGTGACGTTCATAAATCTCAAATAAAATCCACTAATTTCTGCTCAACAATGCTAAATTAGAGCTAATTCCAATTCCCCATTCCATTTCAGCCCTTGAAATCGGCTGCTATATTTCTAAAAATTCGTTCGGTATCATTTCTGGGCACATGTGTCTATGTGTCTTTATCATATCTGTCAAAATTGATTCCATATCATTTTTGTAACGTAGATCGAGGTGTTCTAGATCTGCAAAAATATATTCATATACACATGCTCGAAAAATTCCTAAGTTCTACGCCTGTAATGAATGACTCTGAAGAAAAAATCATTTTAGGTTCACACAAATGGTAATTCATGCTAGCATAAGCCAATTATTTGAAAAATGAAATCAGTATAGCAAAGCAAAACCTTTTAAACGCGCAGTTGCCGCAATAACAGCACCGGTATCGCCACCACAACAACCACCACAACCACACTACTAGCACCAGCACCAGCAGCACCAGCAGCACCATCACCGCCACCACAAAAACAACCATCACGGCCACCACTACCAGCAACAGCACCAGCAGCACCAGCAGTATCAGCAGCACCAGCAGCACCAGCAGCACCAGCAGCACCAGCAGCAACAGGTCAGAGCTGTCAGCCTACCGTAAAAAACACCGCCTTGAGCATGAAAACAGTCCACAAGACAGCGGTGGGGAGAGGCACTGACCTCACAAGCATTTGCGGGCTAAAAATATCTCATTTCTACTCGTTGGTAACACGGTAGTGGCGAGTAAATTTGAAACTTCGTTTCCTGTCGGATTTTCGGAGGAATCGGTGTTGGATTCTAATTTCAGGCAGAGTGCGTGAGAGTTGGTTTTTACACAACAGAAGCATTTGAAATTACCATTACCGTATATTTTTTAGGGTTTAGTACTATTATAAACTACCTTTTATCCTACTATTTAACTAATGAGCAGTTTTTGGTGTACATAACAATTGCGTTTATTTTAACCATTATTCATGAGTTTTGCACGTGGTGCCTGTGAGACATTAAATTGCGAAATATTTTTTCTGAATCATAAGCAAATCAGGCTATTCTAACTTCATAGGTGGCAGAAAATTTAGGTAACTCCGATCTTAAAATGTTTCCAAATGGTGCCTTGGGCTGATCGAATCCTTTTACTGGCAACGGGTATTGAAAATTATGCAAGTGTCTGATATGATAGTTTGAAGCTTTGTCACTTACCGACAACAGTTGTGTAGAGTCTGGTTCATCTTGTGTTTAAGCACAGCTAGATAAAAAAAAGTCGCATCAGTTCATCTGATCCTGAGAGTATTATGTATTGATGAGTAAAATATCTACGGAATTTACTCCAAAGATTTAACTAACCTGTTGTGACCCCTGGACGAAGTGTGGCTGGTCAAAAAAAGCAGAATAAGAGCAGGAAATAAGAAAAGAGGTCGGGTTGTTTACCAGCGTGTGCAGTGGAGCGCTAAGTGCTGCTAATTGCGTGTCTGTCGAGGATGTCAGTCTTAGTCTCTGTTGGTTTAGCCCCAGGTCTGTGATTTGAACTTTGTGCTGTCGTGTACAGTTTCCGGTTTGATAAGCCAAATGACGCAGGATTTGTGCACTTTTAAAGTAATCATAAGGAAAATACAGCACTAGCACATATGCTTGTCTTGAAGAAGTCCTGTTTTTTGGCTGGAAGAAATATTTTCTCATTTGTGGACTATATTTTCAAAATTGATGTTGTAAGTGCTCAGTCACATTGTGATCGCGAAATACGCCAAAGCCCAGTCATGTTCGTCAAACACTGACTGGAAGTTCTGACAGAATCTCTGGACGCCTGTAACTGAACTGGAGCGCAGTTTCGGAGAGTGTTCTTGTACAGTTCCTCTCCATCCAACACTCGAGCCGGCAATGTGGCCTGTCTACAATTCAACCTTAACGTTCAATTTCCAAGTAATGTCATCAAAGGGTTCTAAGTTAAGGGATGTTTGAATTTCAAGTACCGGAGAAGCAGAGAGACGGAAACACGATGAGGGAAAGTGTTGGAGCTATTCTGGCCATTTGACTTCTATCATTAGTTCTAAAACAATACATGTGAATTCCTGAGTGGAATCGCATTGTCTGGAATGGTTTTAGATAGATTTTTTGAGACGTAACCAGAAAGCAGTGAGGTTTTTTATTGTTTTTACTTTGAGAAAAGATGCCATGAAAATTAATCTGGCAAGTTTTGTATGAAAAATATACCGACCAGATGACTGATTGGCAAATGAAAGATCAAATTTAAAGCATTCATATTCAGGTCTGGAGAAGTTTTGATGTATTATGAGACGTCACGCAGCCACTATTTCAGCGTGATTAAAAATTGAAGTTCATATTATCCCTCAATTACGAAAATTAAAAATGATGTTTTCGAAATATGTATATTCAGCCCTTCACAAAATATTATAGGTACTACGGGAAAAATTTCGTCTAAACTGAATATTCCGGTATTTTTGATGAGGAAACAGTTAAATTCGCAACGTCTTTTGAGGTGTCACTAAAGCTTGCATAGGAGGTTGCTTTTTTTGGCTGCTGGAAGACTTTCTAATTCTGTGCGTCCCTCGATCCTTCTTCATCAGCAGATTCATGGACATTTTCTTGATGCTAACACACCTTATGACGTTTGCTGGATGCGGAGAAACGTCAAGATTAAAGCTCAGCCCTGGCCATAATTTACGTGCGTAATCTTTATTACGGGCAATCATGAATTTTAATGCACGGTTCAAGACAGTTTGGTCACGTTGGCTGGATGTGTCATTATAGTTTGGGCGTCGTTATGAGATGTCAAGGTTTTATTGCATCTTCTGGGAAACTTCTACTGGCGACGGGCTCAAATGAAGCACTTTCCCGAGTTCATTCCAATTTGCGAGTTCTAGCGGCCGAGGCAGGAAGGAAATGCTTAGGTTACGATTCCTAGAAATTGCTTTAAATAGACAAAAATTCCAATCTCGTTTTCAGCCCTCAAAGTACGTCATTTGATTGCGGTGGCGTGTGCGAGAGAGGAGAAAGGAGGACTTGCTAGGGCCATTAAAATAATTGCTTCAATATTTAGGGTCATTCCAGCCTCAATCATTTGCAGAGTGCGCTTTTTCCCCTTGAGTAAACTGCAGAAATTTAGTTGGGGAAGAAAGTGGTAAACTAAGGGAAGGATAAAAAACAGCCAGTGCACGATGGTAATTTCAAAATTTTATTAACGCATCATGAGTTTATATTCACCAAAATGGTGTCCAGTTGAAGCGAAAACGAAAAGTATAGAAAAAACAATGAACCTATGTCTTAATTTCACATAATTTTTTTAAAAATTCGCATCAATATCCGAGGGTATTCAGATTTCATCGAGTTAAAGTAACTATGAAGTGAATTTTAATCTATGCTCTAGAAAATTGTACTTTCTTTCAACACGTATAGTTTTACAAATTTGTAGTCCTCTACTGGCAGAATATCACTTAACTTTGCCTTGACACTTTTTATTTCTTCTCTAACTTATGATGAAGAAATTCTCAAGGCTCTGTTAACTTGGTACGAGATTTTCTTAAAGGTATATCATCCTTGGTGTAATGATTTTACCTCGAGACTTTCTTTTCTCATGAAACGGAACAGATTCAAGCACACACATCCCTCCCCTCTTCTAGGACAGTTTAACAGACAACACGTGACTCGAACACGCTCATTGCATCAAGGACACGGGAAAAAATAATGCACTTTGAGTTAGAAAAATCTTCACCTGGATTGAATGTTTCAAGATTTAAATTAAGTAAATTGGAAAAAATATTAAGAGCTTTTGAATGCGAACGATTAATCTTTAGTAAGCCAGGGTTTTATTTACTGACATTTATGTTCATCCAATATTGTACTATACTACACTATGATGAAAATGTGCACATTCTATGGATGCCTGTTCATATCGCCTATAACTAGTTTGTATTGCATAGTGGTCTCTGCATATTAGTCTTTGTAAGGTAGGCTCTACAGGCTAGCTGTTCATCGTAGCCTCCGCATCGAAGCCTTTTCATCGTCGCTGCTGATTTGTAACCTTTGAGTAGCAGCCTCTGCATCGTAGCCTCTGCTTGGTAGCTCCATCGTAACCTCTGTATGTTAGCCTCTGCATAGTAATCTTTGCTTAGCACCCCCTGCATAGCAGCCTCTGCATAGCAGCATCTGCATCGTAGCCTCTGCTTGGCAGCTCCATCGTAGCCTCTGTATGTTAGCCTCTGCATCGTAACCTTCGCTTAGCACCCTCGGTATAGAAGCCTCTGCATCATAGCCTCTGCATAGCAGCCTCTGCATCATAGCCTCTGCATAGCAGCCTCTGCTTGGCAGCTCCATCATAGCCTCTGCTTGGCAGCTCCATCATAGCCTCTGTATGGTAGCCTCTGCGTCGTAACCTTTGCTTAGCACCCTCTGCATAGCAGCCTCTGGATAACGGCCTTAAGCTCACTTGCAAAGCTCCTGGTCGTAAATACAGTCCTTGCTTTCGAGAGACGCTAATTTCAACAAGTGGGGTAAGCTCTGCAGGCTGCAATGAGCGTTTGGCCGCAACGCACAAGGAAGAAAGCGTTATTTGAGCTCATGAGCTCGCTGTGCTTCTCTCACTTAGACCAGAGAGATATCAGGTGCCCGACGCCATCTTGTGTCTTATGGAACCAAATCTTGAGATCAGTTCTGTCTAAATTTGTTAATCAAAAAAAGTGAAGTTTTCATGCCCTTGGGACTGAATTAAAAGTTTTCATGACTGCCCGAAAATTTCCGTCGTCCTTTATAAATGACGAACCTTTCAAATTTGCACTAACTTTGAGGAATTTTGCGCAACTCATTCGTTTCAGTTTCGTACACAGCGTTTCTTTTATAAGAAGTTACCTAGGAACTTTGAAAAGTGGTCCTTAACTTGCGCTCCTTGATTCCAGCCAAGCTAAAATTTCGTGCCGAGTAATAAGATTATTTCTCCCCGGAGTAATCCGAAGCGCACCTGAAACTTCCCTGAAGTGAAGCCTGTTGCGTAAGCCGCTCGGCCACCGAGTGCGGCAGGAAGACACTCTCGCACTCTCTGTTCTAGTCGTCTTGGTTCTTGAATTTTGGTGGTCTTTGTTGTGAAATTTTGGTTGCCTTGGTTTTTAAATTTTGTTCGTCCTGATTCTTAAATGTTGATTGTTTTGGCTTTTAAATTTTGGCAGTCTTGGTTGACTTGGTTAAACTCTGTTTTGGTTATCTTGGTTCTTGAATTTTGATTTTCTCGGTTCTTAATTATGATTATCTTGATTTCCGAATTTCAGTTTTCTTGGTTTTAAATTTTGGTTGACTTGGTTCTTAAATTTTGATTGTATTGGTTCTTAATTTTGGTTGTCTCAGATCTTAATTTCAGTTATCTCAATTCTTAAATTTTAGTCGTTTTGGTTCTTAAATGTATCGTACGTAGAATCACGTGACTTTCCTTTCGTAGGTAATGCGTGCAGGTTACGGCGAGTTCCGTTCATGCTCAGAAAAACGGTGCGTCGCGTCGGAGGATTTGTTTATCTAAATTTATTTTACCTTCATTTTGAGACCTTTTAAATGAAAGTTTTGAGTGAGCAATTTGAATACTTTAATGAATTTAAATGAAGGGCTTGAGTCAATATTGACGTCCTGAGGGATTTGAACCACCAACACGTGACACACTACCATTGACGAAAGGAATGAAGTTTAACGCAAAACGCAAAGATGAAGTTCAAGTTAAAGTGTTTTAATTAAGATTAATTACAACTGCGTGAAATAGATCCACTGCAGATTGCATGAATCGCATAGAACGCAAATTGCATGGATGAAGTTCAATGCAAAATTTTTATTGATTTCACGCTCCTGTCGGAATTTTCACTGCATTTAGATCTAACCAAATACTAACCGAGGATTTAACGCGAGAAGTAAATAAGCCCAAGTGACACAAATGCACTAGTTTTTACTGCCTCAATTTTACCTTTACACGGTCCAATTAAATGACTGAATTATCTTGTGGTGGCTGGCTGTGTCACGTAAACTACTCAACCAATAAAGCAGCTTACAATAAATAAAGCAAATGAATACCACACTACTACATGCTACAATAAATTAAGTAAACCAATTAACCAATAAAGCAGCTTACAATAAATAAAGCAAATGAATACCGCACTACTACATGCTACAATAAATAAAGTAAACCAATTAACCAATAAAGCAGCTTACAATAAATAAAGCAATTGAATACCAAACTACCACATGCTACAATGAATAAAGTAAACCAATTAACCAATAAAGCAGTTTATAGTAAATAAAGCAAATGAATTCCATACTACTACATGCTACAATAAATAAAACTACTTCACCAATAAGACGTGTGCTCTCACTGACTTACTGATGTCCATGTTTCCTCAACACAAGTTGATGGTGCATGCCAGCTTTGATACTGTAATAAATTAACGAGAGCAACAGAGTAATACGCAGTACTGGAAGTATCTCATGAGCTTAATGCATTTTTCTTCATCAAATCTCATAGATTTAACCTTGGCTTAGTAAAATGAATTCTTCTTTGAAGAGCTCATTTGGACTTGAATGTTCTTCATCTCAAGTTTCAAGAATATTTACCAAATAAATGACACCCGGCTTTATCTATCGAGTTACGAATATCAAAGAGCAAAGAAAGATAAAAAGAGTGTTATTAAATGGAAAATGTGATTGAGTGGCAAGTATTACTAAGTTACAAGAGTCAATGAGAATGAAGTGTCATAGAGGCGAGTATTTTTGAGTAAAATGTGTGGCCGGCATGTGGTCCACCTACATTAGCTATTTCGAGATGAACTTGAAATACCATGCAACTTTATGTTACAAATACTTTGCCTTTTATTTAACATGTATAAGGAGAAATAAACAAACCGTGTAATCAGTCATGTACGCAAATCAAGTCGTGAACGTTATGGTAAATGTTCTGCAGCAAATATAAATTACTCAAATACCGCAGAAATATACATTTTTTAGATTATTCAAAAGGAATTTTACAGACCCTACCGATGTCTCTATTTAGTATTTTCTTTCTAAAAACAAACATGACATTGTGCGCTGACATATCGCGCAGTAAAGGTATCATCATAGTATAGGGTAGAAAACGAAGAACATTTTAAAGGTTGGAAAACTTCAGTGCTCCTTGGAACGACATCAAAGAGAAAATGTTCCATTTTGAATTCATTTATGACACGAAAAAATAAAGCAACACTTTGAGAACTGAAGAAAACGTGGTGGAGGGTTTCTTTCGGATCTTCGCATGAATTGCAAATTTAAATTTAAAAAGTTCATTTTACGTTCTTCACGAGCTGCTAGAAGAATCAGTCATTAGAAATTCGAGTTATATGAACATTGAGCGATGAAATAATTAAATGCGAGAGACAAAAAAATCGACCTCAATAAAAAAACATTCATTTTAGATAAGAAGGCAGAGAAATCTTTCTAAAATCTGTTCGCAAGTAAAAAATTGGCGATGATCAAGCTAGAAAAGGCTTTTGTAGACAAGTAGAACTGTATTTGAATTATTTATTCATCATTCAGGAAACAAAGAGAAAATCCAAAGATCAAAGAAAAACTTGCGAACAAAAACAAGCAAAAATGGCACTAGGTAGAGGCTGCATCGTGATTTAGGGAGGTGTCTCAGTGTAAAGTATTTTGAAAATCACAGGAACTAATGAAGGATAAATGTAGTTGCAGATCCCGGTTTTCTTAGCATTAATTCAGTCGTTTTAGTTAACTCGTTCCCCGCGTGTTGGAACGTATATGGACCAGTAGGGAAACTTCCCTTTCACCTACCGGGATAAATGAATGACATTTCATCAGTTTCGCGACCTTTTAAAAAATGACTTTTATCAAACGAGGTGAAATGCTGACGTGCAATTGTGTTTTTCATGTTAATTCAGAAGAATAAAAACTTATTCGAGAAGGAAAGTCGATTTTCCTATTCTGCTCCTTGCAAGCAAACCAAAACAAAAGTTACCAGCCTTGGAAACGCTGCAGGTGTGTTAAAATATCGGATCTCTCTGAGGAGTGGGTTTGCAAACCACACATCGACCTTACGCTCGCACCAAAATCTACGAAGATGTGCTTGCCCGATAATAATGTCGCTGCGCTTGAATGGAAAAGCAATGGCTTCGAAATGATAATTGACTCTAATGGGGAGAAAAGGAAGAATTTGTTACCAATTACTTGAAAATCGGGATGATATTTTTGCAATGGAAATGTTTCACCTCACGGTGGGAATATTCCTATGTTTTTTACTTTTTTTATAGACACTGATTTATTTTATTCTTACCCCTTACTCCGCACCCCAGTTGTAACCAATGATAAAAATGACAACTCTACAAGTAGCCTTGTTCACTTCTCCATTTTTATTTGAATGTTGCAGAAAGCAATAAAATAACGCAGTGGTCCCAAAAAACTTCGGAGACTCAAATGAGACCGAAAATTTGCAGCAATATTCGAGAATTCAGATGCAATCAAGCGTGCAAACAAACATCGCAGGTCCGAAAAATGAATGCAAAGGAAAATGAAACGAAATACCAATGAGAATGATTGGCAAGTGAGTTTGTCATTAACTGAGAACTTAAATTGAATCATTAACTGAGAATTGAGGTTTGATCATTAACTGGAAACTGAAATTAAATAATAGACTGATAACTGAGATCAAGTTATTAACGGAGAACTGAGAATTAATCACTAATGAGAAATACATGAAGGAATTGATTTCTATTCAACTAAATAATGGCATTGCTGTACAACAATGAGAATAAGTTGTCCATTATTTACTGTTTTGTCCGATTTAATTTTCAACTCTAACACAATCCGGTACAACTTTCATCTAATTAATTGCAACTTGCTTCCTGTATCGTGTTCACACTTCACAATTACAAAATTTTCTGCTTTCTATTCATGTTTCGTAATTATGCTCAAATGCAGTTAGTCCGCGGGGAGCAACAATGTTCCTTCAAAAGCAGTACCGGATGCAAGTCAGATTAAGAAAACACAGCGCACGGATACGCATTTCTCACCACTCCACGTTTCTGTGATACAACACCTGCGTCAAGACGGGCGACTACTTGCGGCGGTGCGACTACACTAAAGCCAAAAATTAGTGAACTTCGTAGATTTTCGAGAACAAAAACCACTGAGGTAAAATCACACACCAAGCATTTGTTCCACTCACCCACACGTGTCTCGGACACACACACACAGCACTAGCAAGTCGAGCACCGGCGTAGCTGATACAGTGGTGATGAGGAGGCGGAGTCCCGTTTTTTGGAAGTCGAGGTAGCCGACGCCGGTGATTAACCCTAACATTTCATGCATAATTTGCGGAATACCGTGGCATGCAGAACATGCTGAATAATATTGCACACAAAACGCGCAGCATTGAACTGAATTATTAATGTGTGGAAGATGTTACGAGACATTGTTTCCCATGTATAACGTATACAATAACATTGTAATTTGTATTGTAATTTGTAATTTGTATACAATAACATTGTCAGCACTTCACAATGTGCCGCTCATAAGATGTGTTGTAACATTCTGAGCTTAAAATGCTGTGTAATCCCGCAAGAGCAACAAACGTCATAGTATTGCATCCATAAACGTTTGGAATAACATTGTTGGTATATCACAGTGCTGAAAACACAACACAGGAAATAGAACTTTATGATTAACAGTATAGATACAATAGAGGTCGCTGGTTGCATGTGAACAATCATATTATGCGTCTCATACAGCATATGGCGTTTGCGTTTCACGTCAAATGCTGTGCAAAAACTCAATTTAAAAAAAATATTACTTTGGTTGTGATATAACTCGGCTCCATCTCATTAGAGGCTAAACGAAGATTTGAATTTGAGTAGTTCGTTCAGTTTCAAAAATGCCGGTAAAATTTCATCTATGTAATTAAACGTTTTGTTATTGATCAACATGTTAGGTAACTTAATACACAATTATTGGCTCAGTACAGCCTTATCGAGTGAAGCACGCCACTCAAGGGTATATATTTTTGTCAGGTACTTCATAATTTTCTAAGCTGCTCGCCAAATTCTCTGATACTCAGGGATCTAACGTGCACGTTGTCCATTTAGCAAATGCCAAAAAAATATCATATCAACTGAGCTGATATAAGTACAAAATCGCAATCCACTGAGCAGAATGAGTCCTTTTCGACCGTCGGTGCGACATTTAAATTCACTGGCAAATATGTAATTCCGATAGGAAGCCTTCGCTCGAACTTCGTTGGCTCGAGACTTTGTTCTCTAGCTGGCTTAGTCAACTAGACTATTTTGCACAGTGTAGTTCTCCACTGTTGTCTGCAGGCAGTGCAGTTCTCCACCTTTGCTTGCAGCCAGTGTAGTTCTCCACTGTTGTCTGCAGGCAGTGCAGTTCTCCACCGTTGCCTACAGGCAGTGCAGTTCTCCACTGTTGCCTGCAGGCAGTGAAGTTTTCCACCGTTGCCTGCAGGCAGTGTAGTTCTCCACTGTTGTCTGCAGGCAGTGCAGTTCTCTACCGTTGTCTGCAGGCAGTGCAGTTCTTCACTGTTGTCTGCAGGCAGTGCAGTTCTCCACTGTTGTCTGCAGGCAGTGCAGTTCTCCACTGTTGTCTGCAGGCAGTGCAGTTCTCCACTGTTGTCTGCAGGCAGTGCAGTTCTTCACTGTTGTCTGCAGGCAGTGCAGTTCTCCACTGTTGTCTGCAGGCAGTGCAGTTCTCTACCGTTGTCTTCAGGCAGTGCAGTTCTTCACTGTTGTCTGCAGGCAGTGCAGTTCTCCACCATTGCCTGCAGGCAGTGTAGTTCTCCACTGTTGTCTGCAGGCAGTGCAGTTCTCCACCATTGCCTGCAGGCAGTGTAGTTCTTCACTGTTGTCTGCAGGCAGTGCAGTTCTTCACTGTTGTCTGCAGGCAGTGCAGTTCTCCCCCGTTGCCTGCAGGCAGTGCAGTTCTCCACCGTTGCCTGCAGGCAGTGCAGTTCTCCACTGCTGTCTGCAGGCAGTGCAGTTCTCTACTGTTGTCTGCAGGCAGTGCAGTCCTTCACTGTTGCCTGCAGGCTGTACAGTTCTCCACCGTTGTATGCAGGCAGTGCAGTTCTCTACTGTTGTCTGCAAGCAGTGCAGTTCTCTACTGTTGTCTGCAGGCAGTGCAGTCCTTCACTGTTGCCTGCAGGCTGTGCAGTTCTCCACCGTTGTCTGCAGGCAGTGCAGTTCTCCAATGCTGTCTGCAGGCAGTGCAGTTCTCTACTGTTGTCTGCAGGCAGTGCAGTCCTTCACTGTTGCCTGCAGGCTGTGCAGTTCTCCACCGTTGTCTGCAGGCAGTGCAGTTCTCTACTGTTGCCTGCAAGCAGTGCAGTTCTCTACTGTTGTCTGCAGGCAGTGCAGTCCTTCACTGTTGCCTGCAGGCTGTGCAGTTCTCCACCGTTGTCTGCAGGCAGTGCAGTTCTCTACTGTTGTCTGCAGGCAGTGCAGTCCTTCACTGTTGCCTGCAGGCAGTGCAGTTCTCCACCGTTGTCTGCAGGCAGTGCAGTTCTCCACCGTTGTCTGCAAGCAGAGCAGTTCTCCACTGCTGTCTGCAGGCAGAACAATTCCTAATGCTACCTGCAGGCAGAACAATTTCTAATCCTACCTGCAGGCAGAACAATTCCTAATCCTACATGCAGGCAGAACAATTCCCAATACTACCTGCAGGCAGAACAATTCCTAATACTACCTGCTAGTAGAACAATTCCTAATACTACCTGCAAGCATTGCTCTTCATAACCGTTGCCTGGAGGCAGTGCGCACTTCAAGTTCATCAAGGTACATATTTAATTCATCAACATGCATCGCCTGTCACATCAAATTCCGTGGCCCGCCACCACAACAACCTTTGGCTCTGGTCTCCTCAGACTCGCTCTCGAACAACAGCAGTGTGTTCGCCTCCGAGCGCTTTTTGTTGAGCACTCGTGATGCTACTGAAGTCTATCTGGATTGTTGTTAATAGAATTTAGTTAGTTAAATGAACTGGATGATGCAGCTTTTGTTGAGCACTCGTGATGCTACTGAAGTCTATCTGGATTGTTGTTAATAGAATTTAATTTGTGAAATTAACTGGAGGAGGAACTTTTGCTGAGCACTCACAAAGCTACTTGAGTCTACATGGATTGTTTATAACAAAATTTTATTAGGTTTGATTTAAATGAACTAGAGGATGGAACTTCATGCGCTCTTCTTTATGAATGATGCAAGGAACTAAGTCGCATGGGTGCTAGGATAGTATGATATTTACCGTCGGTTTTCTGGTATAACATGATATCTACCGTGAATTTTCTGGCATAGTATGAAATCTCCCGTAAATTGAATTTGGTAGATAAACCAATTTCAAAATTTCTGACAAGTTTACTTTGCTGTTTATTATTCCATTCAAGTCCTTAAAGTGAAAAAATTGTTTCCATGTCGAACTGAACGATATGTTTGGGTATCCTTTTCTTGGAAATCTCAGAAACTGCTTCATTTCTCCAATGTGGTTCCTCTGGCCTTTTTCCTGCGTCACAGAGCCACATTTATGACAAGGAGGCACATTTTCAACGTTGTCAAGAAGATTGTGCTCTCCTAAATAAGAGACAACTAAATTCTCACTGAAAATTATTTTGTTTTTGAAGCATATTTCTACAAAATTTGATTTCAATCTTATGCACTATATCCAACATCGTATCGTAGTTGCTTTCAATTATTATAGAAAAACAAATTCAGAAAAAGAAATACATAGAATAAAGAGGTTTGTAGATGTTAAAACCGACGGTATATATCACACTATTCCGTCACCGTCGCATGTTTAATGCTCACGATGAGCTGCCGTCCTTTGAATATTTTCCCATACATATAAGAAGAGTGTATCCATCAATGTCAGCGTGTTACAATTTTTGACTTCGAAACTTCGATCATCTTTAGATTTGTCATGTAGTAATCATTAATTTTCATTCATCTGTGAGACAGTTTCAAAGGTAAACAGGGAAAAAATGTATCATATCTTCTGCAAAAGAAGTATTTTGAGTTTCAAATCCTAAAGCAATTAATATACATAAATGAAATGTTTTCGTTCACAATTGAGTACAGAAGCTAAAACTCCAACAGTGTTTCTAAGTGTTTCCTTCAATAATACCTTCAGGTTGCTTCAATTTATAATGAAATCGAGCGTTCATAAGTTGTAAATCATCTTCAAAGTAGCGAAGCCAACTTTCATTGTGTTTGAGTAACAAAATCGCAAGGAAGAACGCACTGTTATTCCCAAATGATTGGGGAAAAATAAACTCCACCATTGATGATTGATTTATCTTAAAATGATCCCAAGAAAAATAATCCACAAAGCAAGAGCGCAACAAGGCCGGTCAAAACCGTCTGCAAATGTTGCAAGTTTTGGGTTTGTTTTCGTTGCGAGGGAAGCGGAGGCTGCCGTCCATCTATTACATTAGCTGGATATTTTATCATATTTTATGCCTTCCTTCTGGCCTCTAGGGAGAGATTTTCTGCCGGGCTCACGCCCTAATTTTAACTACACACTGATTTTATTTCAGAGTAACAGTTTAATGCTCCTAATTTTAATTTAGTATTTCAGTTCTAATATCTAATGTAATCGTTCTAACATCAAAATTCAAAAAATGTTTTTCTAACATCATATAGAGCTAACGTCGTAGCTCTTATTTCCCAGTACGTATATGATACTTCGAGTATTTAATATCATATTTCTACCGTCATACTTCCAATATCGTACTTCGAATATGGTCCTATTTTATTTTGCCTGGTACAACAAAAGTCTAATTTCGAATAACTTAACGGCTAAACTTTAACTTTACAGTCATGATTATTGTGCAATTTTAATTTCCCGGATGTAATTCCAGTTTTAAGATTTTTTTGTGACTAGTGTTCACAACCAGTCAAAAATGATGGGATTCGATGTTTTCTTTAGGCAAATCTTCCAGATGTGTATGACAAACAAGTACATCGATCCTAATAGTACCTACGATTAAAATATTCCTGTGCTTGTGCTCTGGTGAAACTTGTATCCCAGATACGGTCTTTAAGCATCCTTCAAGAGCGTGAAAGAGAGACGGACTAACCAATTTAATGTGTCCAATGAGATTCCCAATGTAGTAATATAGGAGAAATTACGAACCAAATTTATGAATTTATTCATAAACTTAAGGAGACACCTGACTTTTTATTACGTAGTGCGGATCGCACCTGGAGAACATGATTTCTCCTGACGTGTCGGTCAGGGGAAGATTTGAATCATGTGCAATAACAAAATAGAAGTTGAATTCCCTTGCTATTAACAGTTGCAGATTTTCTACTTTTCTCATTGCATATTTCTGACATCATTTTGAATTTTATCCTATGTTATTGCTGAAAGCAGAGAGTGGTTCGTGATATCAATACATAGAAAAACTAATATTATTTTATGTGTATCCAGATACACAACCCAAAACCCATTGGGTCAGGTTTCATTTATAGGGTACATACGATACAGATTTGTTGAAGATTCATTAAAAAGACACTACTAAAATAACAAAAGATCCTCATACCGCTGCAGATTACATTGAATGTAATTTTAAAATACAGAGATTAAATGAGATATTAGAAGAAGCCCACATGATTTTGTGCTGGAAAATTGCATAGAGATAATTATTTTCTACTCTGTATTATACACGGCCCGTCAAAAATGGCGGGATTCAATACCTTTCTTGAACAAATTTCCCAGATGTGGATGACAAGCAAATATATCTATCCTAATAGCACCCGTGAAAAAAATGTTTTTGTTGTTGTGCACTGGTGAAACTCGTATCACAGATCCGGTCATTATAGCTATCCTTATGAGAGAGAAAAAGAAATGGAAGAAGCGGACTCCAAACAAATAAACCAGGGGTAATATTAGGTAATAGCAGGACCCTTGAAAATTCGATGGACACTGTCATCGTTAAGCTAGCTGGACTCGTGAAAAAATTCCGTTAACATTACACAATCTATGCTAACCTAACCTAAGCTAACCGAACCTATCCCACCCTAACATATCTTAACCTTTCTTAGTCCTAACCTATCGTAACCTAACCAAACCTATTCTGATAAATGTCAAACACATGTCAAATGTACGTAAAGACCACCTCTTAATATTACAGTGAGGAATTCGGTATCCATGATACCGCAAACTCAGACGAAAGCGGAGCGGACTGACAAAGTAACTAAGGAAGGATCAAGCTGCCTGATTTCTTTTCTTTGTTCCTGAGATAGCGTTGCTCTAGCTCTTCTTTTGCGTTTTCTGTCAAGTCTTCTTCTTCTTCTTTCCTGAAGGATTTTCATTTTATTTAGTTTGAAAATTTGCACACATTTACGAAAAACTTAAATTTCTGAATGTTTTAATCGTAAAATCTTTTATATTTAAACGTAATCGGAATCCATTATACCAAACAAAGAAATATACATCCTATGCTTCTTCTGTCTCTCTGTTACGCTCTTGAGGATGCTTAATGACTGGATCTGTGAAACGAGTTTCACCAGTGCACAAGTACAAGAAAATTTTTATCGGAGGTACTATTACGATAGATATATTTTTGTCATCCACATCTGAAGAATGTATTTAGGGAAAATATTGAATCCCGTCATTTTTAACGGGCCGCGTACACTAGTTGATGAATAATATGTGAAATGGCGAGGATTACAGCAGTGGTTCGTAAGACGGGAAGATGGTGAGTGGATCAAATATTTACTGTACGGCAGATCTGTGAGTATTATACCGAGGAGCAAAACGTGTTTAGGGCTTTTAGGGACTTAGAGAAGGATTGGTAAATGGAATTGACAGAAGTGTAGAGATGTAAAAGACTAAGTATGAGTGTTTAGCGAAAGTTATACGAGCGTGGTTGTGTAAAGAGCTGAAATTGAAAAAAATAGGAGTGACAGAATGAATGTGTTTGAGACGAAGAGTTCAAGAAGCGTGATGTGAGTGCCACGTCTGCACGCATAAGTTATAGAATACGGGTTCCAAGAGCCTTCGGTGTGGTAGGTGAATTAGATAAAAAGACTGACTGCAGCGTATTTAGGTGGTTTGGTCATTGGAGAAAATAAAGTGATGTATTGTGAAACGAGTGATGGAGTCAGGCCGGGGTGCTGGCAAGGGCTGTGAGGGAAAAACCGAGGCTTGTATCGACAAAAGAGATGGGGAGCGTTACACAGACGGGAGATGGCAGTTGGAGAAACGAAAACGGCTGCTTTCTTTCCAGAGATGAATGGTGAATGTTGGTAAGCGCCTAATATTTGACGCAGCTGAACGGGCCCTGGAACTGCCTCCGGGTTTAAGGCCGGGATTACAGCAAAGTTTAATAAGGGCGTGATCCATCACGGCTCTACATGACAGGGCGGGGGTGAACCAGTGGAATTCTACTACGGCCCTGCATTCGAAGCCTCCAAAGGAGATTCAACATTTAGGGCGAAGATGTGTGAAGGAGTGCGTTTATGATCTTGTTGGAAGTGTGGCTCATATCTGGCCACTCACTTCCCTGTGTTGAGGTCCTTCCCTGGTCCTTAATCATCTCCGACATCATCTGGACAATGGCGGCCTTCAGTAAAGCTATGATACTAAGAGGATGTCGATTAGTCTCCCTCTCAACGACGCTTCAAATGCAATCGTCCATAGGATTTAAATCAGGCAAGTTTGGAGGCCACAGGCTGAGAGTTACATGATCGTAAAAACTCTGATGACCAGTCTTGAGTTACTATGGCTTTGTGAGACGGTGCTATGTCTTTCATTGCCTCAACAACTGATTTTAGAACATCAATTACCCAGCAGCATTAAGCTTAAAACCCTGAGAAAAATGTAGATGGCATGACATGACCTTCCTTACTCACAACTCCAAAAACAACCGCAGTAGCCGGAAATTTAGTGCGCATCACCCTGGGTACTTCCGAAGGATCTTTACGTAGCTACGTGACAGCCGGTCAGTTAATTTTCTGATTCTGATCCATGTTTTGTCGGCAAAAAATTCTACATTAGTGCTTTGTAACTGAAGGAACCATTTTGAACGCATGAGACGGTTTTTCTGAATCGTGGCTAATACAAATTGACATTTCCTCGTTACATATGACTTGCATCGAATGTCCTGATATCCCACAGTTCTGGTAGTCCACTCTAATACCTGGAACTCTTTGGCAATGGTCCTCATCGATCTTCCAGGGTTCTCATCCATAACGTTTTGAATATTCCATATGAATTCTGGTGTTCTGATGGTGTCAGGCGTTGAGGATGCTGTTTCTCTTTCCTATAGGGAAAAATTGCCATCCCTTCTTCCTAGCTCCAACTGTACCTTATGAACGAATGATCTGGCAACGCGTAAAAAGTTACTGATTTCTAAATCGCTATGTTTTGCAGTTGAAGCAACTATGACTGTATGTCTTTTAGTTCCTTGGGGTAAAATCGTACCTGAAAAGGATATCTGAAATGAAAACTTACATTGTAAATGATTTAAGTGTACTATGAAGTAGCACAGACACGTCCTCAATTATAAAACTTTGATATCATCAGTTTGTTTGCTTTATTCGTTCATCGCCGTCCACACTACTTCCAGAAATAACATAGAGCGAAATTTAATATCCTGCTTGCAGTAAAGATGGAGAAAATTCAGAACTTTGTTTTTTGGAAAACTATAAGCAATTTTTAGAGTCTCTTCCTTGTAACAGGTACTTTCAGTCTTTATTAATTCGCAGAATGGAGTTCACGTTCTTTTGGCTCAACTTATCAGAGCAATTCACTGCCCTGTATTGTGGATACGGTCTCTAACATATCTCCATTTTACAAAGCATACCTTCCTCTTTTGTTATTCCTCTTTAATAATTTGTCCCCCATTAAAAGCTTGATTACCTACCAACCAATTTCGGGGTTAGAAATTTTAATTTTACAAACAACCTGTCCAAATGGTCGGCGAGTGGTTAATGTAATTTATACAGTACGTTTGTTAACAAAATGAAATAATTCACAGGATTTTACGAACATTTTAGAAATTCAGTCATTTTTGACGGGCTGCAATCACATGTTATGTACATTTATTTTTTTGAAATTTTCATAGCTTTTGTTGTATGCTGCTGGACTCCAGTTTGAAAGGCAACATACAGAACACATCTTGTTGAATTTTGTGCAGAATGTGAAATTAATCTCGGAGTACATTTTGTACAACTACCAAAAATATGGTTTATTTTTTACTTGTTTCATCTTAAGCAATCATTGAAAACCTCAACTCGAAAGGTATAGACTCTGAAGTGCATGTATGAAGTATGTATTCCCTAATGAAGTGCGAACAAATAATGGTGTCGGATATAAGACAGAGAGAAACAGGTCAGGTGTTCCTTAGGCCAAAATGAGAAATTCTCAACGTCTGGAAAACCAAGCAGAAGAATAGGCTGACTCTGGTGATGGCTTGCAAAGAAAAGTTTAAAAAATGCAGACAGAGACCCGTTTCTAACATGGTATGAGGTTACGAAGGTTGTAATCGAAACTGAATGATAGTAAAATGAAAGCTAATGTTAGCTGAACCGAGATGAAAGAACGACGCCTTCTAATGAGAACGAAACCAAACAAATAATTTCGGTGGTGGCGAAAGGAAGACTATTTCCCTAAAGTAATGCCATTATATTTGGTCGCAGAGATAAGCTAGTAATAAATATTATATAGCCATTTGCGTTTTATGAGGTACGTTTCTGCTTATCTCGACAGCTAAACTCTTCGGTCCTCCTTTCCTAATTCAATCCAAAATTAGACACTTTTTTTTAAGCAAGCAAAAAACGACTGAGAAGCAGTCGTCTAATTAGATTCAAGATTAAACATGCGTAACTCAGGTTTAAAGTAGCGTAAAATATCTCATGCCAGATGTATTTTGCTACGATGAAGCCACATCGTTGAGTGATCAAAACCTAAGGTTTGGAATTGTTAAAACAGGATGAGTTTCATTAAACCCTGAAACAATTCTGCTTTTGTTTCATCAGGTTACAGGGAAAAACTCCCAGCTGATTACCTCCAAGAGAAAAGAACATACGATGGTTTTGAAATTCTTTCAATCCCCTTAATTAAATAAATAGAAACAGTCAACGATTTTCGTGGATCTTCTTGCACATTAATAAGTTCAAAAGTTTAATAAATGAATTTTTTTTTCTAGTGCCCTATCACATGCCTCCAAATATGGGAGTATCTCAGAAGGAGATTTTCATGTCATTGCCTGTGCTTCTTGACACCTTTACACATGCGGGAGCATCTAATTGAGAAAAGATTATGTCCATCTGGATCTGGAAACACACATGCATATGCAGGATGTTCACACTGAAATTGTCACCGGATTGTGATGAACATTCTCTCCATCTGGGTCGTTTAATGCGCATGCTAATGTGGGAGAGTCCCAGACTGAGAAAGATTTTGTTTGTCTCTTTCCACATTTCTTGCAAGAAGATTAGAATCCTTTTCTCTTTCCACAGTTTGAAAGATAAGGGAGAATCTCAACTTTATCTCCTCTGCGTATAAATAAGGAGCAGAGCACCGAGGGGAATTTAACTTACAAAGGTGCCTGACTTCAGGATATGTACAATTTTGTGCACATCCCTTCTTACGATCCTTGGGGGAATTTTCTGATACATATCTCGCCCAGGGACAGAAACTTCAATGTTTGATTTCGGTTATCAAAGTGAAACAAGAAATAAAAGTTGGGTGCTATTTTCGTAAGCCTTCTAGTTTCGCCCCATCATGAAATTAGTTGTGAGTTAAACTTTCAGAAAATGAGTAAGATTTGAATTTTTTAAGCTGAAAACTAAAGTTAGTCGTAACAGGTATAAAGCTTTGCAATAATAAAAACACAGCGTTACAACTCTTACTTAACTTAATACATCTGTGACTAACGTTTATTGAAGAAATTTTAAGTAAAAGAAGATAATTCATTACAAACGACGAAACAGATAAGCCTGTTCGCCCACTTGCCTGCTATTTATTAAAGAAATTTTACACAACAAAAAACGGAAATGAAAAACAAAGCAGAGAAACAGACGAGTCCTTCTTGCACATGCATCAAACTGTTAATTAAAATGAACATAAGATTGAAGAAGAAACTGCATTCAAGCAATAAAAAAGACACTATATCAATCACTTCCCCTGCCCTGAACATAACAAGCACAGCAATGTTTGTCGTGAAGCTCAGTTCTTAGATCATCGAAATAAAAGCCAACTCCGAATTATTTCTGGAGCTGCAAGTGTGCTCGAAATGTTGACCCAAATCCTCGTGTGTGTGTGAGTCTGCTCTAGCTCATAATACGATAATGAAGTATCATCAACGTAATGATGCCAGTCTGTTTGAAACTGTCACTGGAGGATTTTAATGAGAAGTAGTCGTTCATAAGAACTTAGATGTTAATGAGGATAAGGGCGTTACCAAGAATAGGGCAAATGGCGCTGGTATGTTGAGTGCTTGGTATTAATAATGATAGAGTACGTGGCGTAGATGATGAGAGAGCATGTGATGTTAATAAGGATAGAGAATGAGGCGTTTATCAGGATGGAACATGCGGCTTTAGTAAGAATAAAGTCCGTGGCGTTAGTAGAGCCAGTGGCATTGATGAGGATAGAGCACGTGGCGTTCGTCGGGATTGAACACGTGGCGTTAATAAGGATAGAGCAAGTAGCAGTAATAAAAATACAGAGCATGGAGTTAACAAGGACTTTACAAGTTATCAAATAAGATTAAATCCGCACGGCTTTACAGTATAACATGGGCCACAATGAAAAACCGTGAATTCCAAAATATTCAAATCTTTTTTCAGATAAATACTAGCTGAACATAATTTCTTCTATTTCAACTTGCTTGAAGTTGTTTCATGAAAATGGGAGATTAAATAAAATCGAGTTAGGAATTGTGAATGGTTTCATTTCTGGGAGCACAAAAACTCCAGTTTCTCCCACAAATCTCGAAGAAAATGAAGCCATCATAGCGCTGTACGCTGCGATAAATATCCAAGCAGCCTGTTCTTAGTAACCTATACTTCCCTCAAACCTTTTCCAAATTACCAGCATTGAGAAGCTTTGAACTCTGAATACCGTGTCGTCACGGATTTGGCATTGAGTGTCTTGATAGTAAAAGTCCAATATCTCTCATGGGCGGAAGGTCGTTCTTTTGTCTTTCAGAAAGGCTCGTGGGAAATCTACAGCTGATTTTATAGAGCTCCAACAATTGTACAAAAATTGTACGGTCTATGTATACAGACAGGAAGAATTCCTTAAGCAGTACTCGGAACTGTTTGAAAATTGCGCGAACTGCTTACATAGAAATTGGAAATTCCACAAAGAGTATTCATAATTGCTTAAATATTGTAGAAATAAATCCACTGGTAACTGTTATTTAAAACAGTACCCTATAAGCACAAAATACACCGAAGAGTTTCATGGACCGATTGAAATAATGCCTACTTTTTTGTCCTTTTGTTTTGTTTAGTGGATATCGTGTCACGGAATGCGTAGTGATTTGGTGATCTCGTAACTAAGACTGTTGTACGTACTTTATATCTTTGCTAAAGTGTTTTTCAGATATTTCATGTACTAATCAGTTTATCACATTGCAAATCAATCGTAATGTTGTTATAGAAATTGAATGAAAAATAATTCTTCGCCTATGAATTAATGCATCTCTTCAAAAAAAATTGAAAATAGGGAATTTATTCAGGAATCTAACAATGTTATACGTGATTTACATTTAAATAATTCTTCAAAAATAACTGGAGTTCATTTCCAGAAAATAAAAGCCGCAATTTGGTAATTTTTGTCAATATCAGATACATGGTGTGGTGGATAACAATGAAAGCTACTGATCATGTATTCTTTTCCTTTAAATTCCTATTTGCGGCAGACTGAGAACCAATTTTAGGGTTCAAATTTGTGATTTTCTCCTCAATCACAGGAATCTCAACATGAAAGCGTCATTAAAAGACAAAATCGTGATGGACAACTCACTGCCAGGCATTGGATCAAACAATATAACAGTCAAGCATCACTAACAAAATTTAGAAAGACAGAACTATAAAACATCGTCCCCCCAAAAAAAGTTCAGTCATATGATTCAGCAAAACAATTCATTAATCCTGATGGGCGTATCACAAAAATTTAACTCAGTAACACAGCCCACTAATGCCAACCGGTGCTACAACTGGGAATTTAACTTCTTAGCGCTATCCGGCATCTTGCCAAGTCAAACGGTTTGTTAGTTTTTATTCCTGATTAAATAGGGGCACACTTGAAAAAAGCGTTTGCTTTGCGTCCAGAAACTTTTGTTCAATGACAGCGCTCATACGAAACATCCAAATACACGGATGTTCGAGGAAGTGAATTATAGGTTCTTAATTCTTGTTTTCTGTGTACATTACGAGCGAATTCATAATTCCTGAGTTGCTAATATTTTAGTCCAGCCACGGGTCGTGTGGGGCACTGTTAATATGGACGGGATGAGGCCAACACACTGTACGCCACTGCATCGTAATTGAAAATATTGAAAGCAATAAAACTTAATGAGGTCACGTTACGAAGTGCGAATGTTCGAACAAAGATTCTTTTGTTTTTAAACTGAATTCTTCCTCAAAAACCCTTGCTCGGATTTTCATTAGCAGAGAATTGTGTAGCGCAGGCCATTGAGTGGCCTACCTCGACAACATCATGGATCTGCTCGAGGGGTCTCTGATACTCTGAAGGGCTTCCAATTCAAAAGGCTCGTAATAAGGCAGACGCTCCTGCGTTTGAAGTTGCTCATTTCGAGCTTTAATGAAGCTGCGTATTACATTAATGCGATTTTGTTTGGTCTTCAAGTGAAAAGCTGGAATTATGTACAGTGCACTCGGAGGTTTCAAACCTGCTAGTAGTTTCCCTTTCCAACTCGCAAATTGACGAACAGTTGTTGAGATTGCATCGTCCGTTGATTCGAAACCTAGATGAACTAAACATACGAAGTGTTGTAAATTTTGTTAAATTTTTCGTGATTGTTGCCTTTGTGCAAACACCTTTGTAATTTTTGAATAAAACTGATAGAGCGAGGAGATCATGTCATCCGTTATGTCTTTTTTATCTCGAACTACGATTAGTCGTGTGCATGAATTTGGTATGAATAAATAACATGCGACGAATAAATACCATGGGAAAAACTCAAAACTTTTGAGAGAAGACCGTGCAAAATTAACACATGAGACCCTTCGGGGTCGTAAAGACAACCAACAATCGCATGAGAAATTTGTTTTTGGATTGAGTGAGTGGAAAAATCCGAAGATAAAATGTAAAAATGTACATTTCTTTTCAATGAAATTTTACGTTTTTGTCGGTAATTCAAATCAAAGACTTTCCACATTGCATCATTGTTTCTATGATAATTCTTGATATTCCTGAACAGATTAGTATAAAATTGAGTTATTTTTGATTTGACGAACTCTCAAAAAAACGTTTCATGATTCTTTTTTGCCACCTTTCGACGTTTTAAAATATTGGTCGTTCTCTAATTCTTACTTCACCTTGTGATGTTTTTTACTTTCATCGCTTTGATTTTAGTTCTGCGAATAAATTTAAGAAATGGAAGATTTAATTCGAGGAAAACTTTTTGAGGTTCAGTATCTTCGACATTGGAAATGGGAATGCGGCAAAAAATATTGAAATTTTGGTGACAACTCGATCAATTCTTGAAATATTACGCATTGGCGAGTCGGACAATCTGACGGAGTATCGTTAAAATTAATTTTTAAAAGATATTTTTAACTCCACATGTACCCGGGCGAAATAAGGTAACTCTGAGTGTCCAAACAATCTGTTTTACATGCGAATTATCCTGCATATTCCCACATTTTTTATATCTTAGTACATATAAAACTCTCATGACCTTGTAAGGATGCATGCTTATTTTGTTGGTGTCATCGTCCATGTCTACTCTCAGCAACATCGTGAGGCGGAATTTAACACTCTGGTTTTACTAATAACACAGGGAAACATTTGAAATTTCCACGCGCTGCTTACGGGTATAATATGCTACATATACAAATTTCATCATGATTGTTCAAAATTAATTTTTGTTTGCAACTTAGTCAAACGGATGTTCTGTGGCCTAGTTCTTGATATTTTCATCGCACACCAGAAAAATACGATACGTTATCTCCGCTCACTGCAGCAGTTACTCGTAGAACACAGCACTAACAAGGCCTAAAACATCATTTCATTCCGGCTTTTTAGAGCTGTTGAATTAGAGTTCCAACATTTTTTGCTTTCAAACCAACGCAAGTTGCCTACGCACAAGCAAATCACTTTTGCCAACGGCCGCTTGACGGGAATTCTAACGCATGCAAGAAATTGAGTTGGTCAGTAAAGTCATGGACTCGAACGTACTATGTAAATTTATGATATTTGGTATTAAAATATCAATAGAATATTTAAGTATCACGCCTGATGTATAAGCTCAACTTTTAAACTTGGTGCCCTGTTGAGAAAGGTTTCATGCTTTCTACTCTCTTCGATTGATAAAGCCATCCATTATTGTGTTGCAATGAATAAAAGAGCGGATGTCAGTGGGAATGAATTTTCATTGTGCAATTAATGAGAAGCCGGGTACATGGCTCGAGTTCAATTAATTAGCGGTCATATAAATAGCTAAAGTCCTGTTGATTAAATGTCAGGTAAATAGCTTAAGTCCTGGCTAATAAATGCCAGATAGATAGCTCTAGTCTTGGTAATTTGTAGGTACTCAAATCAAGTTAATTAAAGTTCAGGTAATCAAAGTTTAGCAAATTAGAATCCAGGTAATACCCTCGAGTTTGTTTAATTGAAGTTCAGGTATTTTTAAAATTATTTCGAGTCGAGTGAATTGGAGTCCATGTTTTTAGCTCTAGTAGAGACCCAGTTAATCATTAGGAGCCCTCTAACAAGCAAAATTCAATAAGTTAAAAAGGATACTAAAAAACATGGAAATGTCTTTCAGAGAGAGAAAATTGTTTAAATTTCTGTACTCTTATTCAAACCCATTGGTTGATACCGCGTTTGATGACTTTTCTGACCATGGTAGAAATTCAATGCGACATTTCATTGCATTCTGATACCGAAAGGCCTGAGTTCGCTAATCCGTGGGAGCATCAGAAGGTTTTCGCATCAAAACGGTCGAGAAAAGTGGTGATCGTCGTTATAAATAACCTTCGTGCGTAACAGCGCTGGGAGGAGGGGAGAAGAATTTCGAAGTGTGTGAGGGATTGAGGGTTGAAAAGCTCGTCAGTTAAACGATAAAACCCGCTTAATTTTAGTCCGTCAGTTAGGGTATTTGGATGAAATACGAATGGTGAGATAAATGTTTCATTCTGTTACAGCTATATTGAAAATGAATGTTTTCCCGCTCTACGTCCAGCTTCTGTAAGGTTTTGCTGCTATTGATGGCTTTCCAGGAACTTCATCCGTGGAAAATTGGATGCAAATGAGTCAAGCGAAAACTTTAGTAGCTATTGCACTCATTTTCAATTACAGAAATCATTTTCAACGGCGGAAATCACTTCAACATTTCAACTGCGGAAATGCTGAAACTCACATCCTAGTAGTAGGTCTAAATTGTATGATGGCGTAAAAGTGATGGTGTAAATCGTAAGTTCCTGTAATTTACAACTGCTGGTGTAACTTCTAACTAGTTGGATATGTGCAGATGTAAAATCGGAGTTCATCTACAATTGCAGAATTGAATAGGAGGTTGTTACACAATATCAGCTTTAAGTTGTAATTTGTTGATATATTACAGTTGTAAAAACCTAAGTCCTTGTTCAATTGCACTTGTAAATTGAAAGATGTTGCCGATGTACGTTGTAAGTTCTCATAGAAATGTAGAAGTAAAGTAAAAGCATTTGTGCGAGTAGATGCTTGAATTGCTATGTATACTGTACTGAAAATTGACGGTTTTAATCCTTTTGTTTCGCTTGCGACTCTGTGGAACACACTCCACACCGTACAAAACCAAACGTTTACTTATTTTGCATTTCAACCAGCCCGATTGGGCAGTAAATTTTTGATGCTTGTCGTTTCTTTTCCAGAATTAACTAAAATCCATCCACCCTCGTTCTTTGAATTTGTATGAAAACTCAGAGTGGCTGGCGATGTGCACAATGGCGTCAGTGCCAGGCCTACTCAGCATCATCAAGGAACGCTTTGAACCCAACTCGCAAAAACGCGAGAAAATTCGAGCGCAGCGACTGTATCCCCGTGACGGCGAGAGCTAAAACACCGCTCATTCATTTGCAAGTGGACTGAAGAGAATGCAGAACGAGGGACTCGAAGCTCGTTATGCCGTTAGAATGAACCTTGACCGTCGTTAATGGTGATAGTTTCAGCCGTAGATAGGTTTGTTTTTCATGAGCAATAACTTTGGACATAATTTATACGACTATGAAGATTTAGATTAAGACAACATTTAGAGATGTCATTATACTGGTCTATAAACTGAGCTTGAAACTTCAACAGCCGTAGATAATATTTTCATAATCTTGTTGCTCGTTGTGAAATTCTTTTTCGATCTTGTAAATACTCTAACACATCTCTTGAACCCCAAAAAGAAACCTTTCTGGAACTTTCAGGATCATTTCTCAGGATTATTCCAAATTCAACCAATATGGAAGCCATTTTGCATTTAGCGCTGCAATTTAGAGCACAAGAAGTTTTGGTCTTGTGAGCAAAGAACTCAAGCCAAAGTGTTCCTCCAGAAGGAACGTGTTCCTTCCTACGTGTTCCTACAGAAAGAACGTGTTCCTTTCTACGTGTTCATACAAAAGGAACTCCTCAACATCAACTATTTAGGTTGACTAAATAATTTTTGTGACATCAGGACTTGGTGGACTCAATTTCTTGGCGCCTTAGGTATCAGTGAAACAGCTCAAATCTTATCTTAATGGATAACTGTTTTTTCGTATTTGTCAATCACTGAAGACTCATTTTGAGCACCAAATCACTGGACTTATTATTTTTAATTCCAAACACTGTACTGTCGCAAAACCTCCGTAGAATTTTTACACGCGTTTGAAACTGTTATACACCTGCGCAACTGTTGAACCCTCCTCACACCATCATTGAATTGCATATTGTTAAACATCCTTTAATTCCACACTAAAATTTTGAAATGCTGCAAAATTATCAACATCCAAATGAAGAATCTAGTTGTTGGCGCTACTTCAAAGGTTCTATTCGTATTCAAAGCCTAACTTTATTTCTGAAACTAATTGCGAATCACTTAAATTCATGCAACAAATCGTTCTCATCTCTCAGTATAAGCACTCAGTAAAGAAGCATCCTCTTACCGGACACTGCTACAGAAAATTCACCATTAGCTACTGCCTCGCTTTCATCCTCCGCATACAAACATCCCATGCGCCAGTCGTTGATGAAGTTTGCTGAACAAGTCCGGGAGCAAGTACTATACAACCCAACTGATCTGTCGGCTTGAATCCAACAAATGGCAGAGGGCTTCTGTATCAGCTCCGGTCACTGAATCTATTGGTTTTATCCAGCCGGTGCCGGCGCTAATGTGTGTACGTAGCCCAAATGATGCGACAGTGAGGCTTGTGTGATGAGATGTATATTTTCTGATATCCAGGGAAATGCTTCCGTTGCAATCACGCTGTTAGCATTTCTCCTTTAATTGAAAAGGTTTCTAAGAGAATGTATTGAAAACTAGCTTTGTAGGAAATGTATGGGCTAGAAAGCCCTATCCTAGAGTTATTGAAGAGGAAGTTTTACGTTGTTCATGGTTTTTAATGGTGTAAAACACAATTACTTTCGATAAACTTATAGCCATTGGTAGTGAGAGTTCTAATACA
Organism: Platorchestia sp. MABIK; assembly: GCA_014220935.1. Classification (NCBI taxonomy): domain Eukaryota; kingdom Metazoa; phylum Arthropoda; class Malacostraca; order Amphipoda; family Talitridae; genus Platorchestia; species Platorchestia sp. MABIK. The sequence goes on from JACJUY010003551.1 coordinate 74,079, forward strand.
TACTTCAGCTTTTAACCATATATAATTATTACTTCCACCGTCGTTCGACGGGCACTGACATTTCGCCGAGTTCAGAAAGAAGAGGGAACTGCCATTCGGCGATGAACTTCATAGAACACATTTAGGTAAATAATGCAATCAAAAATAAAACTCGTTAGAGTTGCTTCTATCATTGTTTTTTGAAATGCACTAGAGGAGTAAAAAATCAAAGGTTTGAATTATCAGGTAGATTTTCAGAATATCGTTTTAACTACTGCTTTTAATCTGGAAAATAAATTTTAGTCTGAACACAATCGATGAACGTGAGACAAATTTCACACCTCAAACAGTTGCGTTTGGGTTTAAGTTTTGCTCTAATGAACTCATATAATGAACCACTCGTGCATTTGTCGTTAAATAATTCAGTCTCTCGACTCGATATTGATTCAAAAAACAAACCCACCCTCTTTGAAAATAAATATATTTTCTTATAAATGAAATATCCGCACATCATCCATTATAAAGTTGGAAAAGGAACAAACTATCAATAACACTGTCATTTCCTTCGATAGGACATTTAGAATACTGTAGAATGATATAAAGTATAAATTCTCACGTGGTTAAAGAAGTACAGAGGTCAGTTTAGCGCTAGACACGGCGGTTGCTGAGACGCCTAGGATTGTGGACGTAGCTTAGAGCTTCATTATAATCTCAGCAATGAATTCATGCTTTTGAAGAAATCCAAAACTGTCACTCATACAATGAAACTCATCCATTTGTTATAATTACTCCATTATCTCAACGTTGTGTGTCGTCCCTCTACAGAACTATTTAATATTATACCACTGTTATCTTTTGCGCAGGAATTTTAACTTCTGGTTTATTTGACCTTTTACGATGTGATGAATCGTAACTCCCAATAAATTCCCTTACATCTGGGCACCAATCAACACAAGAGCTCTAGCACGGATTATCCTGAACGCTTGCAGAACTATTTAATTTTACCATCACAGTAACAAATATAGAAGTTCTGATATGAATCAAAATTCATGTTCCTAAGAGAAGGATGTGATTTTTTCACGATTTTTAGAACGTTTAGTCGTGTTTAGGGAACATAGGAAACGTACGTCATTTTTGATGAAAAAAGCCTGTGAAAATAACTTAGTTCGTTTAAATTGTGAACAAGATTACACAAATAATCAACAGGATCAATTTACAACGAATGAACGATATTGATCAAAACTTAACCATGAACATGAAATTATCAGATACAGTGAATGCGGGCAGCAATGCAGTGAATGTGGGCTGCGATGTTTGAATGCACATGATAAATTCATGTTTATTGCACATGATAAATTCATGTGTATTGCACATGATAAATTCATGTGCATTGCACATGAGAAATTCATGTGCCTTCAAGTAAGAATGCTTTAGAATACGTAAGAATTCACTGTCAAGGGTCTGCAAACATTAACCTTCTGATGCACCAGTGAATAATATTTTAATGTGCACCAATAAACAATAATTCAATGAATATTCAGATTTATGGGAAATTCTTAACCGTTTTATCAAGCTCCCAAATTTTCGAGACATCATGGTTTTAATTTTTCAGGGCTTGATATCGGCTGTAAATTTAATAAGTTATAAAATTACGCCAGCTTCTTTTACTGTTTTGCAAGGATAGTCTTGTCATTTAGTTTTATGGCCTCATGAATTTTTTTTGTTCGTTTTTCAGTCCATCTGATTTTTCCTTTTTCGTCATTGCGCCCGCACAAAATATTTTATATTTGGCTCGATGGTTTAATGACACACTTCTAATCTCTCTTCATAATCTTTTGATATCCTTCTTATCTCTCTTTTGGTCCTCGTTAGCCTTTTTTATGAGTTTTCATAGTCTTTTGAATGTTTTATTCTCTTTCTTTATGGCCACATCAAGTATTTCACATGCGTCTTTAACTCCTTACGAGGGTTTTTTCATTTACGGGATAGAGAGAATTTCCTTGTCATCTGTACCAATGGCTTCATGAAATTTTTGGGTTTGAATTTGTGATTGTATTAAATCGTTTCTGCTGTTTGTCTTTAAGGCCTTATGAGATACAGATAATCTGTTTTATCTCTTTCACAATCTTCTCGATAATTCCCAAGTTGACGGCCAACAAGCTCAGCAAGATTTGTACTTCCGTCTCCCACATAACAAGACGATCTGTTGCTTCAAAGATGTCATTTGTAAACACTCATACGTAAACAGCAAAATGATTCCGTTCTCAGGATGGATGCTTCCTGACATGCGAATTAATGCGCCAACTTCCAGTGCCAATACATACTTGTTTCCGTCGTCTGCTCGACCAGCTCATGTGAGGTTGGTTTTTCAAATTCTTGCATCGTGTGCAGAGAGCCTTCTTCTTGGAACTTCTGGTGGAATTCCAGTTCGCGGTTCCGCGCCGCGGTTACGCATTTGCCTGTTCCTTCTGTCGTCGTGCTGTGTCGTCGTAGAATTGGCCAATTAATTGGTACATTTATTTAGTACATTAGTAGTTGATATTTATTGACAAAGTATGGTAGTATATTTTAAAGTAGTAAAATCTATTCATTTATAAAGTGATGTCTCTTTCCAGAAAAAAATTGACCTGTCGAATACTGGCATGATTGCCGGGAGTGTATTTCTTATGGATGAAAAATTCATGTGTATTCAAGTAAGAATGCTTTTGAATATGTAAGAATTCACTGTCAAGGGTCTACATACATTAACCTTCTGATGTGCCAATGGATGATATTTTGAATAGACAAAAATAAGAGTATTATCAGAAAATTCACAAAGAAAATCAGTCAGTGTTATCGTTAACATTTTTGAAAAGTCCTTTAAATTTTTAATTCATTTATAACCTGGGTTAGTTAATATATCTAACAAATATTATAAATATTGAATAACTGGCTTGATGATACCTTGGTAAAACTCGATTTTTATATAGAAAATTTTTTTTATGAGGCGGTGAGTAGTTTTTGCTGGACCTCAGTTTTACGATTTTATACCAATGAATAAAATATAATCTCTAAGAGTTAAATAAACTTTTGCTCACTAGGTTTCTAGATGAAGTAAATCAAGAAAAATGAAAGCAATTCTTGAATACTTATCTTTCAATTTCTAATTCTAAAAAAGTATTTCTTGTCTAAAAAAGTATTCTAATTTCGCTAGGAACGATGCGCCATCTTAATGCTAATTCCCTTCAAAATTATGAAGGATATCGAAAAATTCCAGTAATTTAGTTACTCTCCATAGAACAGCACTGTACGTGTTATGGTTTTCAATTATTAACAAAAAATTAAGCCCTAAATTTCAAGTCTATTCGTCGTGAGACAATGTGGTAAACTTGTGGCCTCTATTTTTATGTTGTTAAGACAGTGATTTAAAAATTCGAGTACTTTTTTTCATTAAGTCACGGTGTTAATAAGACATGTTTAGTATTCAAGTATCAGTGTGAAATATTATCATTCATAAAGGGGGCCTGAGTTTCTTTTTCCCGTCTTGGAAACATCGAAAGTCAAAACAACTGCCGAAAGAATTTTCTTGATTTTTCACGTAACTCTACTCAGGAAACATTTCTCAAAAATGTTCGGAAACTCAATTCCAGCCTCGATATTTTATGTGCTAACGCTCGAACCTTTTGTTGAAGTTTGAAAGAGCAAAGGAATATTTTTCACCAGCCTTTATATCTTCCTTCTGTTTTCAAAACTGAAGCGCACATTTGTGGCCTCGCCAGCGGCGCTTGACGGGTCTCAAATTTTCTCTTTTTTGTGCACTTCTTCTGATTTTTTAACAGTCGATTAATTGTCCGCCAGGCGGCGGCATTTGATTGCTCTGGCAAACAATATATTGATCAATCATCGTCAGGAGCTAGCGTTTGACTACTTTATCATTGGAAATATGAATTAAACTCCGAAAGGACACTGTGTTTGTTTGATCTTGAGGTTAAAATTTCGGTCGATCGCTTGCAAACCGCTAACAATCGGTAGCTTTCTCAGTCATCTGATCGACCTATTGCTATCCGAAAACGTTTGATTGCTCAGGCAGTAAAACAAATATGTACTGCTACTTCACCACAAAGCTATGTTTTATTGCTCTCCAGTGAAGTATTCATCGATCGTCCATGGGAAGCAACAATCTATTTTTATGGCTGCAAAAATCAATCAATATATAACCGGAATGCAACACTGATCAAATTTTTCTCAGTCAAAGCAATTCAACAATGGAATACTGTGCCTGGGAAAAATTTGATCAATAGTCACTGTCATAAAATAGTTATTAATTTTTGCTATGTCTGGGAAAAATTCGATCTCTCGTCCGCTAAAAGCAAGACTCGATTACGTTACCTGTGAAAAATTCTGCTGATCACCCACCACCAGGCAACAATCAATTGCTGTGGCTGTGAAAAATTCAATCCGCCAGGCACGCTGTGTGATTGCTTGGCGGCCAAATATTCGATTAATTAGCAGCGAAGTGGCAGCATGCGATTGCTCGTAAAGTCATTCATTACTGGCTAATGATAGAATTACCAGGGACTCGATATCCAGACGAGGGCAATGTTCTCACTCTCATAAATTAAAATTGCTTTGATCTATAAAATTGCGGCACTTGAACACAGATCATTCGTTTTATTGAACGGATGTTTCATTGCATTGCTTAGAATCTGTTCTTTGCACTCTTTCATCAGTTCGTGTTCAAGTATCGACTTGATAGTTGTCATTCCTGAAATTTTAACAGATTAACAGTTGTGTATATTACCTTCTAGACGTACGTTCGAGCGTGACTTGGGACTTAAAACTGTCATTTTCAGCAAAGGCGTAAACTAAGTAATCGTATGCAGGAGAATTCTACGTATTCTCTAAAGTTAAGCTTCCTAATGTTAATTTTATGTCGAGAGACGTTTGTGTGCCTCGCCAAAATGCGTCAACGCAGGAATCTCGGATGGGGGATCTGTATAATTCTATGCACAAACATAAATAAAATTACCAACTGCGGCAGTGTGATGTATGATACAGCATCAATATTAAAACACGTTACAAAAATCGGTAAATTGACTATTGTGAAAATTATGACAGGTGTTCACCAAGTTTCATACCTAAATTGACTTATAATCTGGAACCGTAATTTCTGATTGTTCCCTTGTAATCTTCGAAGTCAGAGCCTGCTCAAAAGATCATAAATTAGTACATAATGCTCCCTGCGCGATTTTCTAAAATATACTCACACACTCATATCAATTACTCACAAATACACAATTGCTACACGCGGCACGGCGCTATTACAATTTGATCTCCGTCAATCAATTAGTTAAATCGTTGAAGCCATAGAACCTCTAGTACTGAATTGCGGTGGATAGAATTGCATCGGCCGGCCATTTTCTACCCGTTACAAACCAGGAACAAAGTAATTATAATGTTGGACTAAAAAACCGTGGACTATTTCTCAATGATAACTAATCCATAAGATACAATAATTGAATCAATATATTACAGATGATGCGGGATAAATAAATTATAGCATTCATTACGCCGACAAATGCTCAATTCTCTTAAAGGATTTCTGTCGATGCTCATTCAGTTTAGTTCATATTAATATCAGTTCACATTTCGAACACAAAATATTGCGCATAAAATCGTTGAAACCCGCAAAGGCTGCTAATTTTGCTGATGATTGACCCAAGATCGTTGCATATCCTCTTTATAATATAGATGAGGCCATCTTCGCAGCTCCCTCGACCTGCAAGTTGGAATTAAATTCTATTTAATGTTCCCATTTCACTTTGACTGCATATTAGTATATTTTTCAATATCATCATATTTGCATATGTTTCAAGATTTGTTTGAATGTATTTTTTAGTTTGCAATCATTATTAAGAAACTTTCCAGCAATTGAAACTAAATGAAGATGGTTTTAATATAGTTTACAAAATATTTTGTATATGTAAGAACTTACTTACTTCCAAGCTCACCCTGGCCCAAAGCGGTGACTTTCTTCAACCAGTTGAGATCATTAGTAACTGTGTCTTGTTCATGACACCATCTGTGGAACTACTGTTGGAGATATCTTAAAATTTTTACATTAAAGTTATTATCAAAATTCACTCGGCTATTTTGTAAATCATTACATTCTTTGTTCTCAACCTTTGAATACGACACACCTTCAAAATACTTGATGTTCCGATTTTTTAAAATCCATTGCAAGCTACAGAATCCATCTTCCTACTTGATTCCCAGTTTGCCATCATCATTTGCGACGATTCATCTGAAATTGCCCACTATCTTAAAAGTTTGTCTATGTTTATCATTGCTCCTCCAACCGAAGGGTACTTTTCATCATTTTAGTCAATGTTGATCTTCCGTTCCTCAAATTCTGCCGTAGGGCTAGCCCAATTAGCAGAGGATTTTTCAAAAACACATCCCCTTTTGGAATATCTTTTTCTCCTCTTCACAAAATTGATCTCTGCGTACACTTAATTTACGCTATAATTTTCATACGTTATGTTTGAGACACGTTAACGGCCCCGTCCGATTGCCCCAGTTCGTAAAACGAATCACTTCTACTTGTGCTTGCCCTGTGGGCTGTGAGAGCGAATGTGCGTGTGCTTGCCACACCCTTCTCTCCTCAATTAAAACAACAAACATTGCGCTCTCAGTCTTCTGTCCCCCTGCTCCATGTAGCATCAAGTTTGCAACGTTTTACTTAAAAGTTTTTAAGCTCAAGTTTAACATTCCAATGGTTGGAACTTTGGTCGATGTTTTATTGCATGCTAGAGCATATAGATAACTTTTTCCTTGTACTCATCCAAAAACCGTCCCCTTGTAGTACGTTATTCATTTCTTAATTTTCAAATAATCATCCTAATTTTATTCGTCTTTTATAACTCTCTTCAACATAACTTAAAAGACTTTCGAAAAACACCAACTCGGTAGAAAACGTTCATTTTATCATTGGACAAATCAGGAGTAGCACGAGTGATAGATCAAGAAAAAAGTATTTGTTTAAACAATTATTTAAGAATGTGCTCCTATCTACACACACATTCAAATTGGTAAGGTATATTCAACGTAAACATCAGTCATTGGAACAGAGACAGAGTAGAGTTGCCTGTAACATCCATTCCAATGTTTCATTAAGGAGCGCATGTAAACAAATTCTCTATAATGCTGATGTCTTGTAAAAATCTCCTTCGAAGAGTAGCATTTTTCCTTTGTATTAATTTCTCCTAGCTGCACTCTCTCTTTAACATCAGTAATAGCGTATTTAGTATTTTCTGCCCAAAAGGATTTCAGAATAAACTTTCATAGACCCTTTTAACGTATTGTATTTAATTTCGTGTGTACTCAGTGTGTCCTTTGAAGTTTACTGTCGGGTGGCAATTTTGGAAACATTTTGACGTGACTACTAATGTGCCTGTAACGGGCCAGAACAATGTCTATGGTTGAAATTACATTACAATGAGAAAAATTCAAGCAATAGAGCAACACGCATTGTAAACAGTAATTCATGATACCAAATATCTCGAGGCCACGTTACGTACACAAGAGTTACAATTGTAAAAATTTAGCTATGATGCCAATTTGAATATTTAAGTCAGACAATTGATTAATTTGCAGGCGACTTGCACTTTGTGACCAGGTGTTAGACACAGTTGAGACCAAAATCTGGGCTGGCTCGCAGTAGTCTTTGATTCGAGGTATAGGAAATCCGTGGCATTCTTGAAGTGAACTTAGCTCATTCATTGTTGGAAATTGTCTCTTCATCATTGAGGTAATCCTGCTTCTAAATCGAGAGAATCTGATTCCTTCTCCATGTTCAACACTTTGGCACAACTAATAAATACGACGAATGATATATTCGTTGTGATAGAACTGTCAACACACGTGGCTACTGGAGCGTCTTTTGTTTTTTAGCTCAGTTTCTTGCCGCGTAACTTTCGTCATGCTCAGTTAGAGACGTCGGTCACTATTATGGAAGTTAAAATTACTCCGCCGCTGCTCTGATTATGAATAATAAGAAAATTTAAGTCGTTTCTTGATGCCGTCAAGGACACTCGGGGATGCAATTCCAGGCGACTTATTTTTTCAAGCCACTTACAAGACACTTGTGCCACCACTCCTCTTTCTTGAGCAGTCCATTTCTCGTGCCACTCACAAAACACTCGCTACCACTCTGCTCCGCCTGCAGTCAGTTTTTGGCCACTCTCTACAGTACTAGACACTCGCTTCCATTTTGCTCAAACTATCGTAAATTTCGATCGTCAATTCTATATATTTTAATTTCACGGGACATTCCCTACCACTCTGCTGCAACTGTCGTCAATTTCTGGTCACTCACTAGACACTCGTTACCACTCTGCTGCAATTGTCGTCAATTTCTGGTCACTCACTAGACACTCGTTACCACTCTGCTGCAATTGTCGTCAATTTCTGGTCATTCGCTAGATACTCACTACCACTCTGCTGCAACTGTCGTCAATTTCTCGTCACTCACTAGACACTCGTTACCATTCTGCAGCAATTTTCGTCAATTTCTGGTCATTCGCTAGACACTCGCTACCACTTTGCTGCGATTGTCGTCAATTCCTAAAACTCACTAGACACTCGCTATCGCTCTGCTGCAACTGTCATCAATTTCTGGTCACTCACTAGACACTCGCTACCGCTCTTGACGATACTACTGTCGTTTTTGCCAACCGTGCATACTTTTTACTACACCGTCGCCCCAGCTTGAATTTTCCATGACACGACAGTAGTAAATTTTTATTCTCAACAAAAGTTGGGAGAAGCAGTCACTGTCGCCAAAGTGTTTAATTCAATTAACGTGACAGAACGAGTGAGAAAAGCAAGGCAAAATTTCACGTAAACGTATTAGAAAGATTCGTTCGTTTCGCACTTTATGGCTTAATTAATTCTGAAACTCAAGACTACGTCATCGTCCGTTTACTTTCAGGATTTTTGGGAAAATTTTGGAACTTCAGCTATTTCTTTTACTTAGTTTGCCAACTTCTGTACTCTAGCAAAACTTGATTAGATCCCAAAAGAAAAATAAATTGTTCTTGTTTCGATTTTCTTTAATGATTTCCTTATGGAAGTTAAATAGCCTGTTTACGGCTAGCTGATATCTCTGTTAGATTTTCATTCCTTATTTTCATATGAAAGGGCTTTACTAAAGTGAGCTTAAGTTTGATTAGCAAATAGAAAAAAGTGAAAACCTATGGCTTGTCCTTTGAAAAATACAAAAATGTTTACCGACCACAGTCCGATTTGTCATTTGAATATTTATTATTATTTGTTTTTGAAAGTGAAAAAACTCCAATGATCGCTGGATGTATGCGATTCCAATTTCTAAATCGCTGTAGAGCACCCGTAAAAATATTTCAAAACCTATTCTAACAAGATCTGAGCTCCCAATCAGAGCAGATAGGTTTGATTGTAATGAGTCAGAGGCATGTATCGAAGTTCCTTTTTTGGAAGAAAGTGTTCTGTTCAGCTCTAATACATTTGAGACAAAGGGTCTGAACTCAACGACCCAACAATTCCTTCAAAGCGACCTTTTCCATGAGGACTCAAAAATTTTCGTGTGATCGAAACTTCGATCTCGGTTGCTCTAATTCTGCCAGAAATCTGTCTGAGAACTCATTCCAGAATTCTAGCAGTTGTTCGTTTTTTGAGTTAAACAAACTTCTCTGTAGGATTATTTGGACTCTCGAGCGAGTCGACGATGCTGAATTCCGATACATGCAAAATAACATCTAAAATGCTCAGTTGGAACCAATTGATTGTTTCGTCGATCTGAAACCCTGTTTGAAAATCTTCTTGAGATGAGCGTTCAAATTGATTCCAAACTTTGTTCGGGTGCATTCTCATCTTAGAAGTTAAGAACTCCACTCCAGACAAGTTTGTGCGAGCGATTTGGAATGTTGAAATAAGTAATGGTCAGTTTAAAGTCTATTCCATCCGCGAGTTACGAGCGCACACGGAAATCAGAACAAGTTCTGGGATGATGTACCATTACAGTTAATGATAACGCTATTTAGTTAAAACAGTACAGTATGTTTAATTCCACTAAAGCTGGCTGATGTATAAGAAAATACTGCAGAATACTGTTCATAAACGCTTCACAAATATTAAATTAAATGTTTCTTACGGTGAAGCAGGGTTGCGGAGTCGGAGGAATAAATTTGCGACTCCGACTCCGACTCCGCCCTTTCAGAATTTTGCGAATCCGACTCCGACTCCGACTCCACCTTTCCAGAATTTTGCGACTCCGACTCCGACTCCGACTCCACCTTTCCAGAATTTTGCGACTCCGACTCCGACTCCGACTCCACCTAATCACAATTTTGTGACTCCAACTCCACCTATTCACAATTTATAAGATAAATATTACTGCTTGCAGGTATTGCAACCTGTACATATGG
>JACJUY010003552.1:4744-22108 GCA_014220935.1 Platorchestia sp. MABIK
AGTGGTGTGAGCGGTGTGGGCTGGAATATCAATAGTGGTGTGAGCAGTGTGGGCTGGAATATCAGTAGTGGTGTGAGCGGTGTGGGCTGGAAACCCTCCAGCTCGGTAACTGTTTGCTCTAAGCTTTAGGAGTAACATTACATAGGTTTACAGAATCAGGTTCATTGGTCAAAATATTGAATATACTGCTTTTCTTCCTACGTAATTAATTTCAAACTAGAAGGCTTCATTTTGTACTCCATCCTATTTTGAGTCGTATTTGTTTTCCCTCTGCCTTCGATATTTTACAGCAATTGTTGGCGCTTCTTCCTAAATTGAACGAATTTTGGTTTGATTTGTCTCCGTCACATGAACAGACGGCGTTAACACTTAGAGCATCATGGAAAAAGACAAATCCTTGTTAGCTGAGGTCCCCACACACACTTACACTTCGGAGATAAAATCTTCATGAATACAGACAGGATTTTCAGTCTATCTTTAGTAAAAGTTGAATGGTTCAATAAAGCTTACATCGCTGCAGTAAACCAATTTTTACCTCTCGTTTAAAATTAATTTCTTTTGCCAGGATGCTGGTCCAGGCCGCCACTTTGCATGCTAATATCCTTAACGACTCGGGAGGACCCGCCAGTCTCCAAACTTTGTTGCCTGCCAGTGTTGCCACCTAGTTGAAGATGCGACCTCCCCTTCGCTCTAACGCAGAATTATTTCTGCAATATAAATCTTTGAGGTATTTTTGGTTAGAGAAGTTGGACAACTAGGAGGAAGTGAAAATATGCTACGGACAAAAACTGAACCATTTTCTGCGGCTGGCAATTTTCGAGATTAAAGTAATTTTGTTTCATTTTCGGTCACATGAATTCGAATTTTTTCGTTCAGTGCAATACGATAGAATTCTAATTGAATCAAAGTATCAATTCAGTAAGCACATGCATATGATATTAAAAACAGTTTATCAGTCATTTCAAATTTGGCTCATCAGGTATCAGGTAAAAATTTCTTTAAAGGGAAAATTAAATCAGAAACCGAATTTCAGCTCGCTCTCATTGAAAGAGTGATAGAGATTGGAATAGACATAAATGTAATTTTCTTCGTTCGTACATAAATTCGTGGATGCTATGGAAAATGAACCCTGAAAGAAGTGAAATGACAATCAGTTCACTTGTTCTAAAGCTAGCCTGTAATTTTAAGAGCCTACGTTTACCTCGCAGCATTACTACAGTGAGCTCATTTTCATGCGAACATCTTTGCTTCTCTGGGCCTCTTACTATCGAAGCTACCTTCCTATTCTTCCTGTCTGCTTCATTCGCCTTCAACGAGCGCAAAAATAACGAAAGCGGAAACAGGCCTTTCAGGTGGCGGCGGAGCGTCCGTCGAAGGTAAGATTTTGGGGCGATGAGACCGTCTGCTATTCACAAAGCCTTCCATTCCGACCGTGTCCCAGCACGGAAATGCCCCTCTGAGCACCGTTTAACGCACGAGGCTTTTTAGACACCACGTACCTTGTGGGGCATTTAACAGCGGCCAAATGCAGCGCGGAAGGATGTTCGATCGCTGATGCTACTACAGGTGGAAGATAAAGCGAACTGCATGCAGTTAAAAAACGTCTTGCAGGACAAAGCTCGGGAATTTATTTGAATTACCATTGTTAACATTAATTTTTATTTAGATTTATCTGAGGCGCGGTATCTAAAAGTCTTCCTGAATTTTAAATATAACTATCGAGGTCTCAATCTCAACCGAATTTAGTTTTCTACCAAAGCTACACAAATATTTGTTAACTGAATGTCTTTTGTGAGCCGCGCCTCGGCAGAAACAGTGTAAAAATCCTCCTGAAGTAATCAAATGACTGTGAGCAGCGATTGAATATGGCAGCAATTCTCAATATCGTTATTTACATCGTGCTCAGCCGCTTGCCAAATTTCCACTTATTGTTTCGGAGGCCTCGAGTGCCAAAACACGTCTATTTTTCTCTGCAATGAGGATGAGGTCATCAGCATTTATTTGCCGCTTGAATGTCTTTCGATATCGGCGAGGCAGATTCGAATCCAAGATATTGACGAAGCGTTAGGATTTGTCGATGTGCTCTGAGTTAGAGCTTCTTGTAACCGGTTATCCTTGATCTGGACGTTGAATTTACCCACATCAAATACCCCCTGATTTTTATTAGTTAAATTTCAATGATTTTTCTGACCGTAATTAATTTATATTCCTTTCAATTAGCGTGGATTTGGCAAAATAACAAGCGTGGTATTTCCTCGATCTCTTGAAAGTCTCCAAATAAATTTTATCAATTGCTTCTCAGCAATCATTTCAATGAACAAATGAAATCACATCCTAAAAACTTTCATTAAACTGGAAGAAGGACAGATCCATTCCCATAATAAGAGCAAGCTTAAAGTTTGCTCCGTGGCAATTTCGATGAATGAAGGAAATATTTAGCCAGCCGATACATCCAGGCAACAAATCCAACGTTATTTCTTCAAAATTCATCTAAAATTACCTTTATTTCATTCCAAAGTAGGTACTTCAAGTCTTCCTAGCATGGACTCGTCAGCTCACAAAGTAAGAAATTTGTAATAAAACTTTACAGTGATCCTACGATACCTCATGGTGAATAAAATACACTTTGTTCTCTTGAAGTGCTCTATTGAGAACTTTAGGTCGCCGCCACAGTTTTCAAGTGAGTCTAATTGCCAGCACCCTAATTAGGTTTACTTTTTCAAAGGAAACCTAATTGCAGGCAGGCGTTCGTACAACAAGCAGAGAATACACGTCGAAATCAAAAGTTCTAATTCTGCATTTTTTTCCAACAATTGTTCATTGCTGAATATCTTTTGTTTATACAAAAGGCCTCAGGAAAATTTTTGAGGTAATTCTATTCCATTTAGTCATCTCTCTGCATTTAATTTCAAGTTATTTTGCTCATGCAGCACAGAAGTTTCTTTAATATACATTCACTCATGATGTTGAAAAATGAGTGGCACAAACTTTGACCAAAGATAGGGACATGCAAAATTGATATTTTATACACGAATTTCAAATGTTTAAAAATTCTTCAGTTTTCAAGATACTGAGATTTAAAGTTTTGATATTCGAGCCCAATTAGTCACATTTTCTTAGATGTTAAAGTGAATTTCACGGTAAATGTTACCTTCAAATCGAACAGCACTCCCCAGGTAGCAAGAAACTATTAGGCCAGTATTGGGGTGATAATAATTTATTGACCCGATATTGGAATCTTTGATTACACTAATAGGCTAATAACAAGACAACATCGAAAAAAGATATACTTATTTATGATATCAATTTGTTACTGGGACAATGTAGTAAATAGTTTTATTTCTAATGTTAAACTAAGAGTGTAGAAATATATATATGTATGATATTCATATAAGTGCAAACTATCTCATTATAATTAAAAATCTCGAAATTTAAAAAAATTTGTTAAAATATAAATTATTATTGCCCAAACATTGGGTTGATTTCGTACGCCAATAACACGGAGTAATTTGTATAAAATGTACCAATTAATTTAATGAATAGGTATTTCAGTCATTAATGAGTGCAGATATATTTGACAGATATCAAGAAATGTGAATACGTTGCAATAATATGTATATTCAGGATTACTGTAATCACAGGTTCACAGTTCTTGTTTTTTCAGTCGTCCAATGAGTTTCGAAGGTCAAGTTTTTTCAAAAAAAAATATGCTAAAATCGTTTGTCATATGTTACTATAGCAATAAATGTCTATATATTGAACAATTACGCATACTTGACGGGATCAAACTGCATGTACAGGTTGCCCGACCACCTTGTATTTTTCTAAGGAACACCCCGTAGAACCTTACCTTAGTTACCCCTCAGATCTCAATTCTAGTCTATTTATGCTCAGTAATTATTGTGATATAGGTCAATGTAAATTTTATCAATTTAAAGTTTCAATTTCTCCTCTGCGTATCACCGATACCTAATGGAGGGGAGCAATTAGTAAGGCCGCCGCTTCACGCCGCAAAACGGAACTCAATGGCTGAAGCAGCAACACCTGGTCTTACAACCTCGATGTCAAGTCCACAGGGACACAATAATTAGCTGATATTAGGTTAGTGAAAAAATCACTATCGGGACAATATGTTTTACCTATATAAGCCTGTTATCATGAATTGAGTATTAATCCAATGTCATTGTAGGGAACACCTCATTATCAAGTCAACATTGACACAATAATTAGTTGATATTGGGATGATGATAATATTGTTATTGGGCCAATGTATTTTTCCTTTATCAACCAAATTTTCCAAAATAAGGTGTTTCCCCAATGTTCATTTTGAATAACCAGTCAATGTTGAGACTGTACATTGGCTCAATATTAGGTCAATAAATTTTGCTACCTGGGTCGAATATTCAGTGCTAACGAATCAGTTTACGCAGCGACGTAGTGTTGACACCATTCCACTGTCGTCAAGTATCGAAATGATTGATTTGCACATGGCACTGCTAGAGGAGCAGCTAGGTTGTGTCAAGAACGTTTTCCCAATCGATATTTCAACGGATATTCACATTTTCTTAGATGTAAAAAGTGAATTTCACGTTTAACTTGATATACATCGTCTTCTACAGGAACTTGGAAGCTTCAACGTGAACAGGAGAGGTTATGGTCGCCCCAGGGAATTAAGTGATGCAGCTAAGGACGACGTGCTGCAATCGATACGTCCGTGACGAGCCTCACGCAAGCACCGGAGCTGCAGCACGTGACTTGGGATTACCAAGCCACGTCGATGTATGGTGTGTTCTTCATGAAGCCACAACCACGAAACCACATTTACGCGCAACGAAACGTGCAACACACGTTACTTGCTCAACCTGTAAGAGGATAACCCTCAGTTATCAGTTGAGTTATCTCAACCTCAGTTATCTCAACTTTTGACCCTCAGTTATCTTAACCGACAAGCGGATAACCCTCAGTTATCAGTTGAGTTATCTCAACCTCAGTTATCTCAACTTTTGACCCTCAGTTATCTTAACCGGCAATAGGATAACCCTTCATCGGTTCAACTTGCAACATCAGTTCAGTGTCAATTTCAAGGTTGGTATTGTCGGCGGCTATCTTCCTGGGCCACACCTGATGGCGTCTCCTGTGAATACACTTGACCAGTTTTGGTCAAGTTTGTATTAGACGTGTTGCCTCAACTGCAGCTTGAGAATGTGCCACTCGGTATTCGCTGTCGAAAGTAGTGCCAACACGACAAAGCTCCAAAATTTTTACCTCGCTTTCCAGCATCCTGTTTATTCGTATAAATGTATGAATACACACCTAAATGTATTCCGATATTGTGTAAAGGCATTCAACTCTTGATTGAGCTTCTTTATTTCTATCATTCTGCAAACGCTCTAATGAAATTTTTGAAATAGTTTCCAAAGATTAAAACAGTATCACTGTGCGGCGCATCTCGTTCCAATTCTTAATATAAACAGGCTTCGAATTTAAAAGCAGCTGCCAGAAGATTGCGGTGAGCATGTCTTGGAGGGACTGGCTCGAGACGATCACTGCGGCAAGCAGCGGCATGCGCCTACGGGGTCAAGTCTGAACCATCTCACTCGACCTGGACAGCTCTCAGGCTAGAGTAGCATTCGAGATCTTCAACTCTCAGTTCTTTGCACATTGATAGCTGGGTTCCTATGATTAATTACAAATTCTCTTTTGATTTGTAACTCAGTGTAATCGTTTTTTTTCTAAACTTTGTGTGGTGTTAACAATTGACTAGAAGTCAAATTTGTCTTGTGTTCATCTGTACCATGGGTTTTGATGCTCCGAAATATAGATGTGTATTTAATCGTTTTAAAGAAATAGTCGTGCAATACTCATTAGAGCCCACAGGCCAATACTCGTTAAGGCTTACATGTCATTACCATTGGTGCTTACATGGTAATGATATTCAGTGTTTGCGCACCAATACTCATTAGGACACGCATGCCAATACTCATTACGGCTCATAGTTTCTGTGAACTCAACTACAGGGAATAGACAAAGTTGTGGAAATAAACTTCAAGAAATTTGAAACCATTGTTGTATTTGCTCTTTTATTTGCATTAAAGTCCATACTGACTGAAAAATTTTCAGTCTCCTATTTTTTGTAAGGGTTATTTACAATAAATAAACATACACAGTAATATTGGTGACAAACGTTTACTGAGTTGAGTTCTATGGCACGAGTGAAAATCAAAGAATCTCAAGTACCTGAAAATACTAAAATTGTACAGTTTACTGGACTTGGCGTCACCTTGAACAACATAAAACTAGCGAAAACTGTATCCTCATTGCCTCATTCCAAGGTTATCAAAGACGTCAAAACAGAAATGAGATAAAGCATCAAGGAGATCAATGACGATATCAGTCAACGAAATAAATACAAGTAAAAAATAAAAAAACACGGTCGAAAAACATAAATTTATCACAGTTCACAACTAGAAAACGTTCGCGGTTCTCAGATATTTTTGGAATACCACGACTGGCTCGGGCAAAGATTCTTTTGTACAAACTCAGGGGATGGTGCGCTCAGCGATGATGTCGTGCTCTGAGATAAGAAACTTTCCATTCAGGAAGCGAAGTTCAGCTGCCAATTTGACAGTGCTGGAAAAGTCCGATGCAGACATTCCAAGCTCTCAGAGAGCAACTTCCAGACGCCAAAAACCCGCCTCAGTTGTGCATTTTTGAGGTATGGAAAAGATTTTTCTTTAAAAAGGTTCGAAAACTAAACACAATACCGTGTAAAATTTTAGCTCAGGCGCTTATGGACACCGAAAAGCAAGCATTTCAAAAACGAGCTGTTAACATACTAATAAGTTGGGGCATTCTGTGGAGGTGTGAACAACATTCTTGCGTGCGTTAAAGGCTGAGCTTGATGAGCTTTGTTTCTTAGTTCTCAAAAAATCAAAGTCAAATTATCCATCCTTATAATTCCAGAACGACATAGGGATGTTACTTGCAAAATCTTTCCTTAAACTTTACAATGAAATACATGCAGAGAATTCTGTGTTAAAGTAAGTTAAGCTCAAACTATTGAGACAAATAATAGTTCATGAGTAATTAGTAGGTCATTTTGGGCAACAAAATTACAATCGATAAGATCCACGTGCGACGAAATTTAAAACCCTTCCCCGAAACATTTTGGCAGGAAATTCAATCGATAATACAGTCCACTGGGTAGCACGACCAGAACCCTCAGTTAGAGCAGGTAGAACTAAGCAGCGACCAGGCATCGGCTACGAACCTCCAGGTGTTGACCACAGTGCCACTTCCTCAGAAAAGAACATGTTTTGGAGAAAAATTAACATGGACAAACAGCAGTAACTTGTACGACAGTCACAACAAAATGAACAGTGTACTGAAGACTTCATGGTTCCGTGGGTTAGGGAACACAGAAAGTGCTCGTTAGAAGACCGAGAACCGGGCCATGCAACCAGTAGGTTAGACGGTAAGTGCTAGGGTAGCAAAAATTAGACTTCTAGTTGAAGTAATACGGACTGGAACTCGACTATTTGGGGAGTCTCTCACACCGAATAAGAAAATACCCATGACATTAAATCTATTTCATTATCGTATTGCGAAGATTTGAAGTAAGGCCACATTTGGTCTTCTCGCTCCCCATTCTCTAATCCAATGTTAGATTGTTTCTTTCATTTTTCAGTCTGGTGCTGTGCTTCCTCAAACGCAGTAGCTGAAGCACTTAAGCGCACAAGAGAAAATTTTCCAAGATTTGATGCATAATACATCAGAGCTTTCAAGGAAGAATCGAGAGTTCCATTAGACTACAGCGAGCAATTTAAATAACAATTACTTAAGCTGTAAATATAAGTCACGTGTAAATGTTGTTTATTGTTGTAAGTTACTTTTTCAAACAACTGTTAAATTGTTTACTTGCGAAATATGCTTATCACTCCGTCACTCAAAGAACTTTTCCGCGCCTTGTTTAATCGCACAGGACGTTTATTTGATTTCAAACAGTGAATTTACAGCTTTCGTTGTTTTAAAATATGAAGCCCAACCTTTCATAAAACAAAAAAAAATTAATGGCATTTTGAAAGTACTATTGAAGACTGTTTTCATCTTATGGTTTTTATAACGTCTTCAGAGTTAATTTTGATTGTACAAATCAATGCTAGTATTTGCTATTTTCGGTATAGAATAGCGACGAAATCAACAGTTGTGTCCAAATGAGCGTCTGGAAGTTGAGCTTATGCTCGAACCTTACTTAATGGATAAATATGAGTACGGTGTTGAGTGCGAGGCAATCTTTCAATATACACTTCTCAACGTCATTCGCTATTAAGTCTGTTATGCTGGAACAATCATATCAACACACGTTCGCTTGATCATTACCTAAGATCGTGTTTTCGAGTGATATGCACAAGAAAGCAAATACATATGAGTATATGTGACACATAAATACTTGTATAAGGATACGAGCATGTTTTGTTTTTTGAATGCACGTGAACCTATATGTTCATATACATTTTTCAGTAGAGCATCGAAATAAGCGAAAATGAAAGGTTACTTTGTGCATAGATTCCTGTTCATCGCATCTCTTCTCTTTAGTATTCCATTAAAGGCTTTTGTAGACTTCTGTTGATTTCATGTCCATGTTACTTTCCCCCTTCGATGAATTCCCTCATTGCCCATTACTTTCTCACTGCAGTTTGTCTGCACGCCTTGGAAACATTATCCTCTCCGATGTTCAACTTTACGTCACACATGAAACAGTTTCTTCGTCCCAGTTGGAGAACAACATCCCGACACATATTTAAGAGTTAATAAACTTCAAAAATGAGATGCATTCAATTTCAGGGATCTTCTTTCAAAAGAAGACGCGCACGCCTGGGGTCTACGAAGATTGGTTTTTCCTCGAACAAGATGAGCTAAGTCGCTTAAAATTCTTCGCCCAACCGCCGATGCACCCACCCTCGCCTCTGCCTTGTCTCTCACTTTTTTGCTACGCTCAAATTTGCAAATTTGAAGGAAATTTCCATAATCTACCTCAACAGAAAACGCTTCATGATCTCCACGGAACAAAAATGAAAGCTTGTCAGATTTTAATTAGCAGTTTGATGCGTTTTTCTGTGCAGTTTAGTAGCGATATCGATTTTCTTAATTATCCTGGAAAGATAGATGCCCCTCGCTTTTAAAACATTCTACTGAGTGCAGATTAACGAAAATGTTTCAGCTATGATGTTAAAATTTTTGCAGCGTGTGATGGATGGTATCACTCAAGTGAGAACTAATCGTTGATATTTTTCAGGTAAACCTAAATTTTATCTCACTTTCATTTCTTCGACGAAAGATCATTTCATGAATCATTTCGCATTTGTACAAAAGGAATTACCCAAACACGATCCAGGCAATGTTCAGTAACACAAATTTTGTAATTCACACGATTCCATTCTGAGCAAAGCTAGCTGAAAGACTGAAAACTTGAATATTCTTTGAGAAAGTATTGATAAAATATAAAACGAATTTGGAAGCTGTATTCCAAAAAGACAGTACATTTTTGATTGTGAACGTAAACATTTTAAATAATAGCATACTAGTAAAGATTAATCGCAATTCTGCCGGTGTTTTTAGCGGCCTAACCGGCAGCATCAAAGCTTCAAGGATCATCGAAAAAGCCACACGATATTTTGTCCGAGGATAGAATTTTATCTAAGGCTTGGAGCTGCACCGTCATAGAAATGGAGCTGTCGATGAAATGGAGCTGCATGTGATTTGTGTCCATCAGAAGCATCAAATGCTGCTATCTCTGAGTTGGACATAGCGACCAGGAAAAAATTAAATTAACTATGCAGAGTGTTCATTTCAATTTCAAAATGATCGTCCCCTGACAAGGTGCCCTTTTTAACACTTAATGAGCCATATGCATCCAACTAGGTAAATTGCCCATGCACGTACCGGAATAAATGAAAAAACATTTCATCTGTTTCTCGACCTCTTTAAGAAATTACTGTTATCACACTGGGTTAAATGTTATCGTGCAATCGTATTTCCATATTTCTCAGGAAGGATAAAAATGTTTTCGAACATTAAAGTCGATTTCCCAGTTCTGCTACTTAAAACCTATTCAAATCAACCGTTAACAACCCCGAAAACGCTGTGAATATGAGAGCTACTAAACGTCAATGCTCAATTTATTTCGTTCACATTTGGTAGGTGAGACCAATATAAGGTCGATCCTGCAGTTATTTGACATCACCTCCTCGTACGAACTATGACTATTAAGGGTTAATTTTAATCGCATGTTTCCCCAGTTATTCATTACTTCCATCACTCATCGTATTACTAGAACAATTGGAAAGAACTTTCATCGGTATTCGTAACTGTCCTATTAATTGGTTAATAACTTGGGGCGGCCGAGTGTACAGAGCGCTTGCGTTCTGTGCTTCATGCACGGATTCGAGCCCTGTACGCAGCAGTTGGCGTGAAAAACGCTGACGCGGCAAATCAGGGTCGTTGCCTGCAGTGTGGTCACTGTCCTTAAGGAATGTTACCTGGGCACTAAACGAGAGGAAAATAAGGCCTTAAAGCTCGGGCGTGACTAGGGGCCTGGGGAACCCCTATCACGTACATTCCCTGGAAGAATATCATGTCAATGATACTCAGCCATTCTCTACTAAAAAAGAGAAAAGGCTTGGTATGTACCAATATACCAATAACTTGGGGATCGACGGCGAACGAACGCCATTGTGAAAGTACATCTGTCACAAGACTGGACAGTGATACTCAACAGCTGCAGTGTACACACACACACACACACACACATCACGTGTTGGGAACACACACCATGCAGGTGCAGGGCACACACACACCAGGTGCAGGGTACACACTCACCAGGTGCAGGGTGCACACACACCAGGTGCAGGGTACACACACACCAGGTGCAGGGTACACACACACCAGGTGCAGGGTACACACACACCAGGTGCAGGGTACACACACACCAGGTGCAGGGTACACACACACCAGGCGCAGGGTACACACACACCAGGTGCAGGGTACACACACCAGGTACTTGTCAATGCAGTCAGACTTGAGAACTGCAAACACTTCACAATGTTGTCCGAAGATGCAATGCTTTCAATCGCTTTCTGAATTTTTTGCTAGAGTCAATATTTTTAAGAATGTTTTGACATTGTAAGGATCTCAGAAAAAGTGCTTCTCACTAAAAAAATTACATTGATGTTCATTACTATTTCTCATACAAGAGTAGTTTTTAATTTTTTTAAATAACCGCCTAGTCCCAGTTATAAAGTTAAGTAACTGTATCTCAGTTGCATGACAGTGATAATATGATTATAGATACAGTATGCTGGCCTTAAGAATTTGTCTGGAAGGTATAGAATTTCATAATGATAGTTTTCATTACACTGACAGAAAACTTATTGTTAGTTGACCTCAAGAAATTAAAACCGTCCGATAAATCAGCACGATTAGGTAGTTTAATGGGACCCTATAAGAAACAATTAGGAAATATCGCAGCCAAAATAAGCGTTGAGTGGAAATTGATGAATTCTCGTTAATTCTCGCAACAAATCTTTCTACTTTCGAGGCCCTGCGTTTTATTTTCTTTTCGTCGACGCAGGCGGTACCCAAAGAACGGTTAATTTAATCCTGGTGTTTTTCTAAGAATTCATCAGCCACTGGAAGTAAAGAAAACAAGATACTGGGCCTTCTTGCTGTCATTAGCGCCGCTGTAGCGAAGAAATGACACGAAGCATTTGTAGGATTTTTATTTCCTCTCGAGAAGTTCACGAAGTATGGAAGCGCAAAACCTATCAAAATCGACTACTTATACTCGAAACATGGTCATTATTATGTGTGAAAAAAAATGCGATTTATTATACAGAGGTGTAAACATCATTTCAAACCATAATATTATCGCTTCCTTTCGATTCATAGCTGGTGATCAATATTTGATTTATGTGCATCTTTTAATATATATATTGTAATATGCATCACTTAAAAGAATTAACTCAGCGTTTTCGTTAAAGTTAATACATAACCCTCTGTATATACTGGAGTTAGAATATACATACATGCATGTATCTTTAGATAACTATGTTGAAATTTTGTTATGTTGTTAACGCTTTCCCATGAAGCGAGGCGAAAATGTCTGGCTTTCGTGTTCCTTGTGATAAATTGACAATTTACCGAAACCGACTGTCTTGGCAATGTGTGCTTACTTTACATTTGTTTTTATTTTCTTCAGAACGTTGCGAGCAACTGTTATTTCCTCTAAACATTTTAATGATAGTGAATGCTAGTGGTGGGTAGAGAAAAACATAATAGTATAGCACCTGAGAAGCAAAACACCAAGTCTGGAGGTGATGGCATGATCTCTTTCACTATTTCATTGCAACTTAGACAAGATCATCGTTCAGTTCAAAGCACATTTGAAAATCGAATACAAACAAAAAATGTTTGAAAAGGGTTGATAGCTAAGAATCATTGTTGATATAACCCACGATAGAGTAGGTCCGAAACACTTCAAATGACGGGTTGATAAGAGCAAGTGAGACAGAAGGTCATGAGTTCTCCTCAACATTTTTTCTGTGGAAAATGCCCTCGACACTTTCCTACTCCTTCATCTCCAAAGAACGAAAACAGTCAACTAAAGTAAGCAAGAAAGTACCCAAAAACAACTTCAAAAATGACATCTTCAACGACTATACTTAATTCAGTGGTCCAGGTGCATGGGTAAGGGACGGAGTAAGCCAAGATGCTCTCATGACTTGAAGAAAGCAACGACGTGGTGGTGGTCTGTGTTTTTATGTTATGAGAAGGTATTGTTGATAGCACCATCGCTTGTATCAGCACAATTGACTATGGTGTGAACTCGACTGTGCTAATTATTATGAATCTTTGTGTCACTCTTTTTTTTTAATGATACGATCGTCAGCCAGGCATTTTAAAATTAGTATATTCAGATGAACTTGTACTGGTAGCTATTGGGTTTCCTGAATAAATTCATTCGATGAGCAAAAATAATGGATTGAATATCCATTGTGAAACCTGGACTCAAGCCCAAAAGAAAACCTGTGGTCAGTCACAAATCAGAAACTCGTGGAACTGGGGAGCAGTACAAAGGTAATACTACTGCAGTTTTTCAAGATCACATTGAAAACTGATTTGCTGTACAACAAATTAGCTGAGTTGAGTGAAGACAAATGTCATAATATTAACATGTATTTCGAGTAAACTGTGTTTAAAACATTTTTACATCTATGATTTTTGAGTTTTTGATTAGCGTATGCTTTTTGATTCGCCTAAAAATAAAAATAATTACAAAATTTTATTTGCATAATAGATGCAGACGGTGAATTATAATAAATTCACTATTACTCTTGAAAAACGCTAGAAATATCGAAAATTTTACTGTTATGAGAGAAAGTATACCTACGAACATTCAAAATGTATATATCCTATGTGGAGGTTTTTCAACTTTACTGAAAAAATGACCATTTTCACAAGTATCTTCACACGTAAGGAAACTTAACTTGATTTTGTTTCCGTGTAAAAACTGCATGCAAATATTAAATTTATCGCGTGAGAAATCAACCTGGGAGCGAAGTGCAGCTCAGCTTTTCTCTATGCCGAGCTCGGCAGCAATTTGTGACTCCATTTCTTCCCCTACGCAGCTTCCCTCGCATGCTCAGCACCACAAACATTATTCGTACTTAAGCAACTCCACAAGAATGCCCTTTATTATTTGGACTCCACTAAAACTAATCCACATAAATTTCTCCGACTTTGTGCTGTATGCTGAGAAATTCTGAAGGTTAAATTTAAGCCGAGGTGCTACAGGCGCTTTGCTGCCTCCTGAGATATTATCGTTGAAGGAAAGGAAGACCTGGGGACATGGCAACGGCACGAGTGCTGGACCAGGTTCAGGGGAAAGAAGAGGGAACGGGTTGTATGTGGTGACATTAAATTAACATTATGACTGACCTTGATTAGCTTAGACGCTCGTGTAGAATGATTTCACGACGCTTCCATTTATTTTCAATTCAATTTCCAAGTGAGTAAATTCCAGTGAGAAATTAGTAATGTTTGCCGTAACATTGCAGAAGAAATTGAGTGTCTCGGATAATATTTTCTTTCTCCTAGCAATGACGAAAATCCCGTATTTTCTATAATTCATAAAACGTGGTTCGTAACAGTTATGAAACTCGATGGAGATCATTATTTAATCAGGTAAACATTCGATAATCAAACAGCGAGCGGAAAACAAAAGCTTCGAAAAGAGTTCAAGAACAAATTTATGCTTCTAAAAGTGATGATAGTTTATTGAACTCAAGCTAGTTAATTCTGAATTCTTTCGTGGAAAAAGCGAAAGGAATGTTTAACTAAAAAATATTCAAGATAAAATATCAGATTTTTTATCTTGAACAACAAACGCGGCTTTGGTCAAAATTCGTCTCCATCTTTACCTTCATCGGACACTTGCTCTTATTCGACAAAACACACACACTTTTCGAGATGTCATGTGCATTTTTTCTGAGCGCAGAGTTACGAAGTGAGAAATGCACATTTTCTGGGGGTAAAACACATGGGAAGAGCCAACAACATCGTGAGGAGAGCCCCGATCTCTAATCCGAATGCCTCCTTGCGAACGAGTTCAAAAGAGACTAAATTCGCAAGACTGGCTCGTCTCATCACATTTCAGAGAGGGCGTCAAAATTCGCCCATTAGGAGTTTCCTGCATGCATGTATAGCGGCCGCGGTAGCTGGGAGCGGCCCAGCTTCTGGAGCACAGAAAAACACACCCAGGAAATTGGTGCGTTAAAGGGAGTGTGTCAGCGTAACTGTTCAGCGTAGTCTCAGTGGTTGCCAAGGTGTTCAACTGTGTCTGTCTGGCAACCTACCTGGGTTTGTGCGGTGTTCGTACTTTTCAAATGAGTGTGTGAGACAATCTAACTGTTCAACTGGATGTGTGAGTAACGGAACTGTTTACCTGAGTGCTGGGGTCTTCCCTGGTAAGCCCACCTACAGGTAGAGCTTACTAACACCCCGGAAGGTACCCCGGACACCACTCTTGGACGCCGTGATCACTACATCTGTGCTCGAGTGCGTCTGAGGTTCAAACTGGTATGGCGCCCAGCAATGGCCATAATAACGTAGACGGACTGGCTGGTACCTGTTCTGTAAAACACTCACAGGTGCAAAAGGGAAAGGAAAATCGAGGGCCATTATGGTCGACTCAAAATCCCAAGTTTATCATTAAAAATGACTCACTGTAGAATATTTGTATCGAAGTGAATGAAAATCTAAAAAAGAAAATTACCTTCAATCCTATGAAGAAGTCAGAATCAAAACCAGATGACACAAGTAATGCTCACACGATGCGCATAATTTACTGCATTATAAAGTTACAATACAAATAGCTTGGGGACTTTTCCAGAGGCGTTATTCAAATATATCTCTACATTCCTAACATGGCTTTCGCTTCGGAGCGTAGAATTTTGAAATAGAAGTAAGAGAAATGCGCCGTCTCTTAACACTTTGACTACTGCTGGTAAAACTGACGTTCAATATTCAACCCAAATTTAATTAAAGTCAATTGTAGAAAGCAATGATGAAAATAGCAAACATTAACTGAATTGCGCCTTCATTTAGTTTTGATTTAGTACTTGTAAAAATTGAGTTTGTGACTACAGGTCAGTCAGTAGAATCATGAATATTCCCTCCATGTACCATCAGTGGCTCATTCCGCAGTGAAAGTGTTAAAATTTCGGATTGCAGCGAAACGAGTCGCCCCTTCACACTGAGTGTGTGGCAACGGAACTGAGATAGAATTAAAGTAAAAGGAGTTTAATTGAGGTAGTGGTGTAATTAGTATTTTCTACTGGGAGGGCGGAGTATAGTTTACTCTTAATTAAACTTTGCTAATTTACCAAGATTCACTTATATTTCGCAAAGTCCTATTATGATGGTCAATCTAAAAACGAAATGACAATTTACTTGAATGAATAACATAAAACCGAGAATGCATCCGTAAAGCTGTACAATAAATTGTATTACAACATGTGCAGTGATTAAGTTAGCTCTCATTAACAATTTCAGATTGAACACAAATACACGACAGCATTTAAAATCTTTGCACCACTCTGTACCACTCTATTCTTCAGCATGAAAGACAACTTTAGCACTTTGTACCCAAGAACAGAGTGCATGAGGAAAGAAACTGAAGTAACTAGTTTCTAGCCCGGTGAACGAGCCTTCAAACCTTCAAAATCAATGGTGATTAAACTTTGTTTCACCCTGTTTATAATATCTTTTCGGACTAAACAATGTTCCTTCTAGATGTTGAATTGTCAAAAATGTTTCACAACAGAAATGGATTCCTTTTTTCCTTTGCTCTTAATTCGATGAACGTTTATTCGAATGAATGAGGTAGCGCAATTTGAATGTGCTCATTGCCATTGAATTCTTTTTCTCCTCTCCCAATTCTGGATCCTTTGTCAGAAAAAATGAACAAGAATTGAGGACTCGCTTGCTCGTTAACTTTTCTGATTTTAAATTCAACATAATTCCATAAGCTATACTCGTATTCAACATCAATTCTTGTTTTTATTTCATTGAAAGGCTTCTTTTTCGCATGCGAATCTTGCTTGTGTATTCGCACAGTTGTGCGCATTGTACATCGCCCATATAGGTTTCTACTGTTTTATCAATTCGCACCAGATGTGCTGAGCATTCCGGGATCTCTTTACTGGCACTCTCACGCTAAGCCGTCTAATGTTCCTGTAACACCTCGGAACCCCTAAATGTAAGACGCCAGATTTATGGTAAGCTTGACGGGAATTTTTTTTTTTTTTAAATAACGTTTGGGTTAAACAATCAGTTTAGTCCGCACTCATTGGATATTGATAATTTTTAATTTTTTGTGAAGGGTGGAGCGTATTACTTGATTTTGTATACATTTTAGCTAAGTCAAAAAATTTTTTGTTTCAGCAGAGTTTTCACTTCAATACTTCAGTCAATTTATCGGATAATTGTCATTTTAGATGAACTGTGCATGGGCACGTTCCTAAACGTTTACTTCTAAATTAAACTTTAACACTTTGGTTTTTTCAGATTTAGATTGACACCATAATTATTTTCTTCATCATCTGACAGAGGTACAAACCTGCTGACACGCTTCCTCTCAACAAACAGCACCTCTGAATAAAATTACAGGTTTTAAATTTTCAAAGAATGCAGATTTTTTCACTATCTTATCAGGTAAAACTTACAAATTCCTACAAATTTGGCATTGAGCAATAAAGAAAAATTCAAGTATTTTCTAATATAACTTGATGGCAACTATTTTTAAGT
>JACJUY010003552.1:22149-78635 GCA_014220935.1 Platorchestia sp. MABIK
AGAGAAGTGTGAGTGCCTTTGGAGTAAAAAATAAGAACATCATTTACATAAAAAAGTTTTTCAGATGATGTACTTGTGTAAAATGTATTTTGCCAAATTTAGTTTTTCAAATACACACACCGAATTCTGTGCAATATCAACCTGTTCTCCAAGACTAACCTTCGTTCTATGCTTAAAATCATATAATTAAGTTAGTTGCGCTACATTAGAATTGCTCTTTTAATACGTCTGTTTACATTCATGCTTGTAAAAAAGTAAAAACGAACACGATTGGATTTATACAATATATTGCATGGATTTCATTCTTCTTTTTTTCAGAACTCATATAGATGTGACAGGAATGGCTAAAATCCGGTTGCTCCTACATGACTGTGTTTAGATATATAACGCAGCGCACGTGTTTAGAACAAGAAAGTTTTCATTTTCAAATATTTATTAAAGACTCAAAACCATGGAAGATTCTCAAATTGTGCGATTAACGCCTACTAACATATCTGATCGATGAAAAAAAAAATACTTGAAGCGGATGTTAAATTGGATTATAAATTAACAAAAAATGAGGTAAAAACCATTTGAACACTTGAAAAAAAATTGTTTCATATTTAGTATCTGTTCCACCATTGGCAACAACAGTTCTTCTGCAGTTTCTTGTAGGTTATTAACAAATTTTACGTATATTTAAATTGAATCTTCTTCAGCAATACTCTCAATTACTGAGGTTGAACGGTCGTCTTGTGTGGCTTTTACTTTTGAGTATTCTTGATGAATTTTCTGCCGGTTTTAAATTCAGTGATTGACTAAGTCACGTCAGTTCCTTGATTATGTTGCTTTGGAGTTATTTAGAAAATTCTCTGGTGGTATGCTGAGGACCACTGTCCTTTTACAGCCGGTTAGATTCAAGATCCATATTCACAGCAGATGTCTGCAAATTATCATCTTAAATCATATTTTGTAAATCGTAATTAGGTCAGTTGGCTTGTGCAATTGAATACCAACCGACCTCTTCCACCATGCCCCCGACGTCATGTTACATTGTTGTGATGATGCTCTCAGGGTACAAGCTGTTCCATCTTTTTATCAAACACGAGTGGCATCACTGCGGCCATAAAGCCCTAATAATTTGTCCTCAGACTGAAAATTTGGTTGCAAATATTATCATCGTGCTCCAAATTGGCTTTGGCCTGCCGTAAATTTGATTTCTAATGACTTTATGCTGTAATAAAGTATTACGAGGAGATCGTGATTTGAGATTTTGCTGCTGATGTTCATCAGTAATGATTGAAAGACATGTGTTCGAGCAGCTCTAAAATCCACTTTAAGTTTATCCCTTAGTTTCGTTTAGTCTTAGTTTACACGGAACAGTTCAAACCTTATGTAACGTAATTTTTTAACGTCGATATTGAAACATTACGAGGTGCGCTAGGGAGCGAAATATTCCGCGGTCCTTGCCTTCCTCCATCTCTTCGCACAATAACATACAGTGCTTGAAAATCCATCTAGGGCCTTAGATATATTCCGGTAGAATTTTTTTTGCGATTACCTCAGAAATTATACGGTCTTTAACACGTTATGACAACTACTTTCACTTCGACATCTTGTTGTACTTTTTTGAGATGCTTTTGATATAAAATTAATCCGAGAATCTCTTAACAACCTCGCGTCATATTCTGTCTAAATATTTCGAGAAACATTTTTGTGTTGGTAGCCGTCTAAACTTACAGAAACCACTCATTCAAAACATGTTTCAGATGGCGTTCAGATACTTTACTACCAGGTTTTTTAAAGCTATTCAATGTTCTTTAAGGAAATATTACAATTTCGAAACTTGGTGCTGCGTACCAGTGTATGTACATTTTTTACATAATACATAAGCACAACTTTCCCGGTTTATTTTCATTAAAAAATGTTTTCAAAATTTTGTTAACTATCTAAATACTTATATTACCTCACGGCATCTACAATAATTTATATAGATTACATTCTGTTAAGCTCAATGCATCTTCTGCTTTGCTCAAGTAATTCTCACGAAACTGGTCCATTAACACGACCTGAAGCTGTAGCACGGAGAACCGAAGGGTCGTCTACAGCTCTGGGACCGGAACCCAGGCCGATATTGAACAGCCCGTTTCTTCTAGGGTCAGCGTCTTCATTAAAACTACGGGCCAAGTTTTGGGCCAAAGTTCGTATCGGCGAGATTAAATCTATTGCCGGTATGGCTCGGAATTAATTTTTTTCCTTCCCGTCGTGTGCGTGCGAGCCTGCTAATATCAATGCTAATGTTTGTAGCGGCAAAAATGGAGTGCGGCGAAACTGAGATTCTTTGGGCTGAGAGGTGAGAAAGACTTTGAAAATTAGTTAGATGTTCAATTTGTTTCTAATTCATAACGAAAGAGAACTTTCTCATTCATTAGGTTTTCTTAATTACTTTGAAACTAGAAAGATGCTGTTTCAGTTGAGGTTCTCTGATAGATTCTTTTTCTGATTTCTGAGTCAATATACTCAAAATAAGCTGTTTTACATTTAGCATTTGACTTAAAAATTATCTTA
Source organism: Platorchestia sp. MABIK (assembly GCA_014220935.1). Lineage (NCBI taxonomy): Eukaryota > Metazoa > Arthropoda > Malacostraca > Amphipoda > Talitridae > Platorchestia > Platorchestia sp. MABIK. The sequence continues at coordinate 24,697 of JACJUY010003552.1, forward strand.
AAATTTCTCCAGCTGAGTGTATTTTTGTGGTAGATTATAGTTGCTTTAAGATGATGATAAAATAAGAACTCTCATCTAAAATCAGAAATTCGCACGATAAAAGAGCAAGCATGTACGAAAAATAGTTGAAATTAGACGGTGAAATCAAGGGGTAAAAAGAGTTCGTGAAACGAAAAAAAATTAAACAGCCGAACAAAAGGGTCAGATACTACTAATGATTCCAGGGGTGTGACAAATTTATCCTTTGGAATTAGTTAAAATTGAAAGCGCAAGCAGCGTACTTTTTGCTAAAATTGTTGAAATATTTCAAATAATACAGAGAATTCAAAGAATACCAGGTGGATCAATAGAAAGCCGTTAAAATAGAATGCTGGGTACCTGACTTTTCAATAGATCGAATTTTGAGTTTGAGGGGTTGCTTATGATAAGTAGCGTTTAGTTAATTACGTCTTAAATTAATTGATGGATCACAGTTTCTTTTAGATGACCGTTCAAAAACAAAATGCTTCCCCAAAAACTAAAATATATTACATCACAGTAATATCTTTTCAGTCGTTCAGATAAATCCAAACAAATTTAAAAACTTTCGTAATTCTAACTTCTCTTGAAGTTGGCAACGGTGAAATGCATCAGATATGCTTGGTTTTCTAGGAAGCTGGCAATTACCATTTAGAGTTCGAAATTAGCACACCTCGATTTTTGAAAATAGGTTCAAGGCCAATCCAACCTTGTAATTATTGACATTGGCTAAGAGGAGACTCGTCAGCATCACGACAATAATTATTCACAGAGCGATTAAAGACGTTGGCTTAACCTCTTATGCACAAGGTAAAAAGCATCTCCTTACTAATGAGATGGAACAAGTTCATTAGGAGAGGAATAAAAAAGTTTTAAACTGATTGAAAACTTATAGATTGACCATCGAGTTCTTTTCTTATAAAAAGATTCTTACAGTTGATAAGGCTAGTAACAGAGGAAATGATCACTGGATTGTCTCTTCGAGCACTGACGTTCAATTCAAGATGACCGCGAAGAAACCAGCTAGAGTCATAAATAAGCCTTTGCGTGGTTTCGAGCGAGGCTGACGTATTTACTCACTTCTTCGCCGATTGCGAAAATGTGAATTTCGAATCCTATTGCAATGTTTTGCAAAAAAGAAATCATTAAAAACGACCATGATAGACGTGCGGAGTTTCTAACGTCAGTTGACTGCAAGTGCACTAAACGCCACCCATTTGCTCAACGCCCCGCCCACTTTTTGACCACTCAGCCTCGCTGTAGTCAACATCCGCGATCAAGCAAGTCTTGATTCTATTGACTGCAGCTGCAAGATTGCCGGTGGTAATAATGTGGTTAGCGCTGTTCAGACATTCATGACGTGCACACAATGACGTTCTCAAGAGATAATGTTGTGACTTGTGACATTAATTAAGATGTACAACGATTTTCCATGTTTGTAGAATACTAAACTGCATGAATATAAAAATGGAAACTCTAGAGATGACGCTAAGGAAAATTTCAGACAGTCTCCCAAATTACACGGTAGATGCAATAAAATCTAAAATTCAAACTCTACGAAGACAATACAGAAAATAGGGCTATGAAGAAAACAAAGAAATCTGGTTTTGGAACTGATGACGTGTACAAACCAAAACTATGGTGTTACGATCTTCTTAATTTTTTGAAAGATGATATTATCTGCGAAACTACATCATCTTTATCTCAGTTATGTTACATGCAACATACATCGTCGAAGAGTCCTGATTTGGGTAAAAGGCTTAGGGAAGTGAAACTATTTTAGGTAAATTTTCAGATTCTTTTCTTTAAATTTGTAAGTAAAGGGAGATTACATACAATACTTTTATTGAAAAAATGTTCAATTGCAACATTTACTATGCATAAATACATGTATACATATACAAAAAATATTAAATTTAGTAAAGCAGGAGGTTCATAATCTAGAAAAATATAAATAATTTCTAGCTTTTCATTTCGTACTACAATCACACACAAACCTAGCTCTTCGCTATCGTCAGAGGACGACATGATGTGTCTACGGAAACTTTGTGAGATGCTGCGTGACTGCAAGCGGTAACTACGTGTTGTGTTGGGACTCTGCTCCGCGGCGGGCAAAACTGTTCAGTTATCCAGGAAGTCCGGTGTGCGATTCTTGAAGAAATACTTCGACCTTCTTGCTCGTCAGGCTTGAATTCGAGTTCGATTACTTTTTTTTATTGCAAATTGGAGCCAAAGCTTGCACAAAGCTATAACAGCCTCACAGCCATCAAAGCTGTCGTAAAGTCATTAGAAACGGCAGAAGTTATGCGAACCGTGTCCAGCTTGCGAAAACGTGTTGAAGCCGTCATTACGTTTGAAGGCGATCATGTTGAATTAAATTTTTATTCTCCTGGTCCGTTGAATAAATGCCAATATTTCAAAAGAGTGTGTTATTTTTCCTTGAGTTACAAGAATTTGAGCACAGATAGGTAAATTGCGCGGATTTATCTTTAAGACCCGTGCACATCATGGTGATTTAAATATTAGAAACTTTATAAATGTTGCAAAAGTTATTTTGTGCGCAATCACACAGATTAAAGAAAATAAAAAATGACAGAAGGTTTTGTGTAGATTCGTCTGATGTACCCAGAGTAATGCACGAAAAATTCCCTACAACTGAGGTAATTCAACATTCGGCGAGTAATAAAAGGTCAGGTGACGCTTCCCATTTTTTCATTTGACCGTGCAATGAATGCTACGGAATACATGGAGGTACTAGAAACAGTTATCATCCTGGATTCATAAAATGAGCTGTGAAAGGCCATGTTTATTTAATTAGGTTTGAACACCTTTTCTTGAAGCCAAAATAATTCAAGAATAATTGTCAAACAATCTTCATAATTCTGTATCATTCCCAACTCGCCGGATTTGAACCCCATGTGCTATTATACGTGAGCAGCACCATTGATAGCTACAGTTATACTCTCATGACAGCTCGTCGCTGAATCCGCCATTACGCAGGCGATACCCGAGATGAAGAAAGATCACAGAGTGTCTGCATGTCGGAAATTTTGGCCGTGACTTGAAGCAGTCGTTGAAGTAAAAAGCGTTTTTTGTAGAATGATTCACTTGAAAGATCAAAATAAATTCAGATTTTTAACACATTTAGTATAATATTGAGGTCTTACTCAAGAAAAGTCCCAGTTGAAAAACATACAACGAAGTTTTTTTAAATGTTCCCACAGAAATTGACGGCTCTACGAATGTTGTGCCTTGCTTGAAATAGAAATAAATACATAATTATACAACTCAGGATCCATACTACTTCAGGGAAATTGGAGCACACAATTGAAATCAAGGCACTAAGATTAGTTTGTTGCATCAGGATATCCTCCAGTAGCAGAGACGGAGTTAAAATGTGTTGGCTACTGATATTGTTGTTTGAAATTTTGGCCTCCTAGTGACTTGATGTACCCGCTTTGGAGAACAAACTATGGATTTGAAACTATATGGAACGTTCTGGTCACCCTAATGAGCCAAAATGAGCTCTTTGCAAGTACAGCTTTCATGTGCGAGAATCGAATACTTGTGTGTATACCAAAGTTTATTTGTTCAATGACCTTCCAAACAAGTTTTCAAATACCCTTGCCCTCAGTACTTCAATGAAATATTTGTGAAGATAACCAGAGGTACCTTAAACAACGAAAAAACGTGTCTCCTGAGTAACTAAAATAGACTGCGTTATATTTTAAGGAGTCAATATTTGTGAGAAATTCAACATTTACGAGACATTTTTTCTACAATTATTGTAAGAAAGTAAATATGCCTGAATTTCACGTTGGAAACAACCGCAAAAATGCGTTCTGGTAAAAGTGCCCATAAATTTTGTTTGCCCACGTACTGCACTTATATTTTTTAGTTCGAGCACAAAGAGCGGCAGACCCCGAATGGCACACGGTGACTGCGTTGTTACGCATGTACCCGCGGTAAACTGAGAGCGCCCGACTGCTGTGGCCATCTCAGTCACGAACAACCCCATCATTGGTGTAAATTTATGTTATCCAGACCTCCAGTATTCACTTAGATCCACAAATGTATGTTTGAAATGCATGAATTCTAAAAATTTTCCCGCCCTTGAAAATTAATCAGTACTGCACATTACCTCAGAGTTGGGACAACACATTCAAAAACTTTGTTTTGACCTTACACTATCATATAAGCTAAAGAGGAACATCTTTCCGAGGTTAGTTTGAATTAAATTCAGCGTACCATCAACGTTAGATTCTCGCAAGCAAACGCTATTACAGCCTGCGAGCCCCCAGGCCTCCTTCAGACAACAATCGCTGCGATTTCTGCAGTTATCAAGAAAAACGAGCTCACATTGGTAATTTTGTCGCAAATACTCATGTGTGTTCTCCTTAATGGATGTCGAGGGTGCTTAGGCTTCGCCGAGCTCATCGTAAGCCTTATTTATTGGAGAAACTTTGCTGTAAGCTGCTTTTATGCCAGAAACGTGTGGAGCGGCTTGGCAGTGTTGCCATTAGGATTTTATTGAAGCTTGCAAAGTTGCTCACCTATTGCCGTAAAGTCATCATATTGGACGCTGGCTACGCCTCATTACCAATACAAATGAGCCGGAACTATGGTCATGCTCTTATTTGTTGAGGAAGTTAATTCATTAATCTATTATACACGAATGTTAAAAGCGTTAAAATATCATCGTAACAGCTGACTAAACGTGATTTTCATTTCAAAGCACTTCATTTCTTTCAAACTTTGAACATTAATACTATTAATATCATTTTGGTGCGAATGATTTTTGTGTGGGGGATAAATTATTTTTGTGGATACGATGTGAACTTTTTCCGTTCAATTGTGAAATTTCAGCATCATTGCTTTCTACATTAAATGGTCGAGAACAGTCAATAGCTTCAAAATTTATTAATAACTAGACCACTGGTGCGTGACAAGTTGAGTCGGGCTACACAGGCAGCCCACACGAATGCATGAGAGTTAAAAACACGATTTTAAAGTTTAAAACGAAAAAAGAAACGAATTACAATGGAATGAAAACTTTAAACCCCTGTACATGTAATGTACATTGAACATCATTTTTTTCTACAAACATTTAACGGGAAGGTAAATGACTTTGCATTAGAATGTCGTCTAGAGCATTTCCCGAAGAGCTGTTTTGAGCTGCAGTGATAAAGCACACTTTTATTCATCGGAATGGGCCATAAACACAACTCTTGATTCTCGTTCGACAGTAGTCCTCGTGAATTGCCTTACGATCATTGCGCTCTGTTGAGCTTTCATCTCTGTCAGTCATGGGTGATTTTGGTGTACGAAGTCATTTTTTAGAAGAACATGGCTTCACAACAATAGTGACGCATGTCTGTGACTGTGATATGTTTGAAAATTTTTCTCTATTTAAGAGTTACCAAATTCTTTACCGATCATGATTACGACGATCTGTGGTTGCAACAATGATATGTTACATCTCATGCCTCTCGACGGTCACTTGAAATCCTGCGTGGCGTATTTCCAGGGGAAATTGTCTCTCAACGAGGTGAACTTAGGGTGACCAGAAGTTCCGTAGTTTCAAATCCATTGTTCATTTCCCAAAACGGGTACATCAAGTCACTAGGAGGGCAAAATTTTAAACAGCAATAACAGTAGCCAACACATTTTAACTCCGTCTCTGCTACTTGAAGACATCGTGATGCAACAAACTAATCTTAGTTCCCTGATTCCAATTATGTGCTCCAATTTTCCCTAAGTCGTATGGATCCTGAGTTGTATAATTATGTATATATTATATTTATGGAAAGCAATCTAGATGACAATGCTAGAAATGGTTCTTTAGAGACATCCGACACCCCATTGCTCGATGAGCCTTTAGCATGTTGTCCACTAGTTCTTCACAGTCGTTAGCCCTATGATTAGCGAGGAAGTTCTGCATTACACGCTCATACGAGTCCCAGGCTGCCAACTCGAGTGGAGTCAGTTTACTGAAGAACTCTCTGTCACGAATCAATTCTCTGATCTCCGATCCTACAAGATTGCCTGCTGTAAGTTTAACTTCAATTTTTTCTGTACCAAAATTCTCTTCGAGACACAAGAACCCATGAGAATCATGGGCCGTTGCTTTATCAGAGTTTTTAAGAAGGCCAAGTTTATTATAAATGAATGGAAGAAAGATCTTACACGGATGTACTGGAGGCATATGCTGCACATTGTATCGACCTACTGAGTGATTTTCTCTTTAGAACAACTTTCTGACACTACTATGATTCCTGTCGTCTTGGCTCCATGGTTGTTCCATAAACATAAAAACACAAATTCTTTGTATATTATACCTGTAGTCCAAGAAGTAATTAAATTAGTTCAAGATCACTACGAGATATTCCGCTTATGATGCGAGTAATGAACCCTTTCCTAAATAGATTTCAGCGAATTATTTGTCTCTGTTATCCCAAAAACATGTGCGACTGGAATCGAAGTTTTTGTTGCCATTGGTCACCAAGGCAGCTTTGAGGCTATTAGTGCTTGCATCGATGTTTAGTCTTCATTCAAATGAGGAATGCGCGTTTCCCAGCAGATTCATTAGGCTATTTGCATCAGTACAGACACAAGCACCATCTCTATAAAAGGCTGCTAAGGCTTCATGGCGATCACTGAAATTTGATATTTTTATGCCGCCCTCTGGAAGATTCCATTGCTGTTATTTGGAGCCCAACAGTGCTGCATTCTCTTATGACAATGACAAATCTTTATCCCAATCATTTACTCTCTCTTGATTTTTCAACTGGGTCCTCTTTTCGTTACACTTATGCACACACATTTCATCATCACTCTTATCTTCCTCGTCAGTCGATCTATAAAAACAATCTAGCCGGTTGATGTTTTTGATTACATTTGCATACATCTCATTATATACTTTCTGTGACAAATTAATTGAAATATAAATCTGAAAAAGTATTAATCACTGTAGGTAATACCGTTCCAACAACACAACTACAACACCAAAGCTATAATGGTGATAACGTGAACACTGGAACCAAAAGCGCACAATACGTCCTTTCAATGCAGTAGCCGAAGCAACCCAGCACAGCTGCGTAACTAGAAATTATGCTCGTCTCTCAGAAATCTGACTTGATCAAACATTTCTAATTTCAGATTCAGAATTAGCATGTTTGGTTAAATGCGAATCAGACTCAGTTATTTAGGTAGAAAAGCCTTTGCTGACTCGTGTGTTACACAAAATTTACTGTGGTCCTCGGAATATAATCCAAATGACAGTGGTAAACCTTCAAAAGACCTGATCTCTTGACTGATAACCGTAAAACCCTTTGAACTTAGAATTGCATTACATGTTCTAGAATACATAGTTTTTTTCTCGATCATTTTTGTTTTTCTCTTTAACTGTTGAAATTGCGACGTCCTTTTTTCTGGACCCAGTTTAACTAATTTCTGAATAATAGCCTTCAGGGAATAAATATTTGTTACATTTATGTGCACAAACAGCTTATGAACGCTTCAAATTCTTCCTTATTAGTACGATAAGCAACGTAGTGAAGTTTTCGTGTTTTACTGAGAACAATCTAGACGGTTCATTGGCCACCCAAGATTTAATTTTTTTTCATCCGATTCGTTTGAAATTTGGCCACTATATGTATTTTTTGAAAAAAAACATATTTGAACTCGTGTAACTTTTTCGATTTAGGCCTTATTTTTTGAAAAATTCGAATAATTTGTTTTTTGGGACATTTTTATGGATATTTAAAAAGCTGATAAGTCATTGAGTTTTTATGCTAGAACAAAACCAAATACAGTTTTAGAATCCCTGGAGCATTTCTAACAAAAGTGCGGTAGAAAATTTTAAAATATGTAACTTTTTCTTATTATATGCGATTTTTCATCAACAATAAAATTTACACTAATTTTGGGTTTTGAGATTGATAAAAAAAGATCTTTTGTACAATTTGGAAGTTTGCTACCGTAATTTTGTTAGAAATATTCCAAAGATTCTAAAACTGTGTTTGGTTTTGTTCTAGCATAAAAACTCAAACTCAAACTCAAAACTCAGTGACTTATCAGCTTTTGATTGTTGAAAGTTGGAGGTTTTGAGTACAAGCCAAAAATAAAAATTTTTGTTGAAGTGTAATATAATGTGCAATTTATGTAATTGAATGCTGTTTTCATTTAAATTTCGATAATCTCCATGCATAACTTCATAGTCACACTGTGAATTATTCTTAAATATAAATGAAAAAAATTATAAAAATTATGAAATTTTATATTTGTAGTCTGATGCTTATGAAATTTGACTATTATATGTAACTTTGGAATAGAAACACAATTTAAGTCATTCGTTTTTTCGATTCAGGCCTTAATTTTTTGAAAAAATTGGACATATTGGTTTATAGTTCACTTATATGGAAATATCAAAAACTGATAAGTCATTGAGTTTTTATGCTAGAACAAAACCAAAAAAGTTTTAGAATCCTTGAATCCTTGTAGACAAAGTTGGGGTTTTAAATTTTCCATTTTCCGTTTTGCTTTCTTTTTATATGGGGTCGAAATGGGGTCGTAAATTCAGGATTTTTGGTCCCCTTATCCCCCTGGGGGGGGATCTAGTGTCCGTAGCGCCATAAGATTTTAGGACCGAATAGTCTACCACCTGAGGGTCCTTTTCCAACAACAAAAGAAAAAAAACTCACCGGACCGACAGGGGCCTGGCAGGGGCCTGGGTTGCTCCCCTGAAGGCAGGGTACTGGAGTTTGCCCTCCGTCGTTACTCAGGGCAGAGGGCTGAATATTGTTCATGTTATTTTCAAAACTGGAGGTCGACGATATCAACAAATCAAATGTACGAACAATTAGATTATCGATATTTATTATTACACCGTATACAAGTCCCATCAAATGGAGTTGATATTAAAAAGGGTCGATAGCGCACGTAAGTCATTTAATTATTAATATATGAAACAGCATTATTCTCTGATTCCTTGGTATGCTGAAAGCTTGTGATGAAAAAAATCACGACACAGGCAGCACTAGTTCTTGAATTTTCTCTTTAATGACCTTTCACTCTTGCTTCTTAGAGAAACATAGCTATCCCAACAATTCACTGGGTGTAAAAAATTAAAATAAGAATTTTGACCCATGACGCTATTTCTGCTGATTCTTAAATAAAATAACATCCTGAATCAGCATGTATAACCCATATTTTCCCCGATCACCCACCGTTTTCAGTGGACCCCTCCCCCCTCTTCTTTCCCCCCTCCACATCCATTTTTATCACTTTTCGATACGGATTATTTTAGCCGTAACGAATAATAAATGGCAAATGTAGAACGTATAATAATGAATGTAAAGAATAATACATAAATAAGATAAGTACCTTCATTAGATGCCTGATTTCCTTTTGTGCTACGCGGTATAAAGTTTCTCGTACCAAAAACCAGCAGTACTCTGCCAACATGCTCGCATTGCACTTCCCTGAAAATCTCCTCTCGAACTTGGTGACGTCTTGGTGGATCCGTTCCCCGTGTTCATCCAAAACTGTCACTAATTTTCATGGAAGAAGTCCAGGTGGGAGTGAAGGAAATGCACTTTAAGAAACATGGCCGTGCACGCTGACAGCAATTCCTTGACATGAGCAACATAATCATCACTTTTGTAATTTTTTTTGTCACCCTAAACCTTCTCACTCAAGTTTTAGAATGCTAGCCAAGCTCGTTTTTCTTTTCGATTCAAATGTTCAATAAATGTCGACTCTTGGAAAAGTTGTCTAAGCTGTGGGCCTCCTTTTCATCCCACCAAATTATCAGAAGGGGGAACAAAATTGATGGAAGGAGGGAACACCCGTAAACGAGGGGGTGATGGGGAAAACGGGGTCATATTTGGATTCAAGAAGTCATTTTACATAAGAATTAAGAGGAAAGGTGTCAGGGCCGATTAGCATGCAGATCAGTAAGCGCGATTTATACATTATACTCTTTTCTAAATTTTCAACATTTCTAATAATTATTGCACGAATTCACGGCTTGGTAAAATTTTTGTGAAGTCGTTTTTCATTTCACTAAAGCAGAGGCAAATTCAACGCAAAGCAACGCTTCGATGAATAGACATCATTTTCAACGTCAGATATTTCCAAAGAATTCTTTTTCGGCACGTTTCCAAGTAAATGCAAAAATACTTAATGAATGTATTTAATCATTTTAGACGATTAACTCTTTAAGTACTCAAAGCAGTAAACAAGATATATGTTCGAAACATCAATCAAGTGAAATCAAGCGAGTAGGGTAGTTTTTAATCATTTCAAGGGATATTTGTGCTCAATTACTTTGGAGCAAAATTTTTTTTTTGCTTTCATTAGGGTATGTTTTAATTTGTAATTACAGAGAACTTCTATCATTTAAATACGTTCCTTTCTAATGACATAAAATATTGATGCACTCAAAAAAATTCGTCATTAAAAGGCATTGAATAACGATGCGTACGAAGATGATTGAAAATTAACCCTTGGTATTTAGGGCCATTGAATAGTCTAACAGCCCTTGTATAGTCAAACTTAATGGAACTTTTTCCATGAGATAGTCCTTCCTCTTTTTGTACTCTTAAATTGAAAAATTACCTTGACTCTGTTGCATAGGTACTTGAGATGGATTAGTTTTAATTCCACAAGGTGATTCACAAAGTTAGAGAGCTAAATGTTGGGATTTTCAAATATTTATCGCTCATTGAGTATTGATTGTGGGATCGAATTTTTGTATCTTGTATACTGCCTGTAATTGATCAACGCTTTTTGCACTCACATTTCACTTTTACAATTTAATTTAACCCGGAGTTCAACCATGCAATTAACAAAGAACAACGAATCAAACGAAATAACAAAAGGAAACACGCAGTCCCGACCTGACCCCACACGATTCCTTTCTCTGGAGTTATTTGAAAAATAAAGTTTATGAAACCCCTCCAGTTGACTTACCAAATTTCCGGAAGCGGATCATGCACAATGTTAACGAGCTTAACACGTTCACTACGTTTCCTCGAAAGCTATGGTTGATTTGGTTAGGTTGGAAGAAGCAGAAAGAATTGAAAAACCGTCTTCACTGCTTGGTTACATTCTTATACTTTCTAACAAACGGGAAAAATATAATTGCGCTATAACATTTTAACTTGTACGCTATAGTTTAATTTCAAGAAAGCTAGCAATATCAGTGAAATGGTAGCCATTGTTAATGGTACGTAAATGAGAAATTTACCAAGAGGTACCCATGTGTACCAATACGTGTACCATACGATAGTAGTAGGTGTTTATAGTAACACTAAGACAACAGTGAAAAGATTCGAAAATCGTTGCGAGCAATGTCAAAATTGTCTGGCAAGCAACGGTGGCCATTGGTTGGAATAAATGAACCATTAGGGACTGTAATTGAAAATTGTGTTGTGATTGAAAATGAATGTGTTCTTTTTAAAAATTCCGGTTCATCACTTTTTTTTGTATATTTCGATATTCAGTTCTATTCAAGCAAATGAAGTAAGTGATAATGTTTTTAAAGACCCGCTCGCGCAATGGCATCTATTTTACTTTTGCGCAATACTTCCAAACAGTTATTTTAACTTATTAAAGGTAATTTAATGGTAAGAGCAAATATTTCACACTTGAAAATTAGACTAAATTCCAGTATCTACGATCAATACTTAATGAGTAGTAAATATTTCAAGCCCAACACTTTTTTGTGAGACACCTTTTATGAGGATGAAGTCATTTTTTCATTTATATAAAAATGTAAATTTTGAGTTTATTACTGTCATCTTATCCTAGTATTATTTCACTCACCTCATAACTATTGTTATGGTGTTATGCTCGTGAGATGGTGATAACCGCTCCTCAGATACACTCATCAAATGCTTCATGCCATGAGGAAATAAAAGTTTTTATTATTACCGACAAAAAAACCTAAAATGTGTTCACGACGCCAGCGTTATTCTGTAAATGTGTGTAAAGGTGTATAGATTATGGTTGTCATTGTGATGGACAATTTATGTTGAGCTTTATTTAGACGTAAAATTTTTTGTCAGTATTCACCGAAAGTTTTGACAGGCAGAGCAGACAATTTTTATTGAGCGTCTCTGGGATACTTGTAATATCTCACGAGTATGTTTACAGTATTTAGAACACGAAATTGATTTGGATTGACACACTTCTACAGGGTCAGCATCTGAACAATTAAGATAGAGAAACTTTGAGACGCCGTGAACAGTACATATAAGGTAGGTACTCTCCCCATTTCAGTTGTTCCAGTAATCAGAGAGTAATGCTATCTTATTCTATTGCCCCAAGTGCATGAATAACGTTGATTATACCAGTGTATGTACACAACTCGTCAAAAATGTCGATATTTTCTTTAGACAAATCTTCCAGATGTGGATGGCAAAAAAATATATCCATCCTATTAGAGCCTGCGATTAAAACATTCTTGTACTTGTGCACTGGTTAAACTCGCATCACAGATACGGTCATGAAGCATCCAAGAGCAAGAAAGACAGACGGACCAACCAACAAAGGCGGATTTACTAGCAAGACAGACCAACTAATTTAATGTATTGAATGAGATTCCGATTGTATTAACAAAGGAGTGATTAAGTACAAAATGTATTAATTTGTTTATTCATTTATTTATTTAAGGAGACACCTGGCGTTTTATTACATACTCTTTTTTGAATTATTTTTTGACCAACGTAATTTTTGACGGGGTTAGAGCACTAGAACCTCTGATATACACACGTTCAATTTTTGAATCCTTTAGTGTTCTCTTGCTTGTCATAACTACTTTTCGTTCTCAGTAAAGTGTTGTCAATCACATAATATTTGATAAGACATCGCTTAATTCTTTGAACTTCTTTGTACTGACTGGAGTTACAGCGTAACATGACGCTTTATACAAAGTGATCTACACTAAGTGTTTAGGTTGTTATCAAATGCTGTTTATTACTCGGTTAATATATTAATACTAGATGCATCAATTTAGTCCACTTTGACATTTATTTGTCCAATTGCTCAACTTGAAAAAGTTTTTATTTACACGAATGGTGTGGGTACATTAACGTAAAACTGCGATTTTTCTGTTCATTGTGCAATTGGACATTGAAAAAGTCAGCATAGTTATTTCGTACAAATAACACGGATCCTTTTTAGTTCTTGCATCGTCAACTGCTTTCAAAATAAAAATTTACTCGTTTCTCAGAAGTTGTATGCTTAAAAATTTTTAAATGTTTTTCAATTGATTTCGAAAAATTGAATTAAAATTACTAAAAGTTCACTCATGTAGCAAGTGGTAATACAGAAATACAGTTGAAAGTTAAACCCGATTATGCCTATTTTTCAACAGTTATCTCACTTAAAGAGTTAAGAGTTACCTCAATTAAAGAGCCAAAGCTAAAATTAAGAATAAAAGTTACCTCACTAAAAGCGCAAAAGCTGAACTTTCTACGTATATTTAACGATTTAGATTGATATGGTACAGCGATAATTTTACGAGACCCTCCCCGTATTTTGGTCAAACATGTACGGTATTACACACAAAATCTCATTCAAGGCCCGATCTTGTTGAACAACTCACAGAAAGACATGAGCATAACAAGGATTGATTTGCAGTAACGCTTTTGTTTCCTCATCCTTCAATCCGAGCCACAGAAGCCATAACGCCAGCTCTGCGCCGGCAAAGGGAGCGCCATACAACGTAAAATGCCGAAAAAGCGACCGTTCTGTCACCGGTGTAGACCGCCGGCATGAAAGTGATGTTGTGTCGCTCCAATGCAGTTCGGAATAAAAGCCTTTTAAATATCAGTGATGGGACAGGCTGCTGAAACACACTAAGCCCAACGGTCCCATCGATCAGGACCCAAGCACTAGCCCGATAAAGTCTTTGGCATGCAAAGTCGTTCCATTTCACCTTCATTCGAGGAAATGACTTTCAGAGCGACAGTTAACTCGAAGCGGAGACCGAACTCGTTTTGGTGAAGACAAACACCTATGACTTCGTCAGCCCGCCTTCTTTCGTCAGACTCTACAGCAAAATGCGAATGAAGCTGTGCGCTAGCATGGAATATTGATTGCTGTGTTTGAGTTTCAGCGAAGATGAATGTGGTGAGGGGAGCTGGATGCTTTCGAGGAAGGAAGACTGAAAAGTGAGACACTTCCGGCGGAAGAGTTTCATACTCCTCCTAAGAAAGAATTTACAAGTTACAAACTAGAATATGACTGCATTCAAATTTATTGATGATGAACGACAGATATAAACGTTATCTACTTCATGGTTGATAGTCTAATGATCAACAATGACTCGCTACAATATGAAAGGAAACACGAACAGTAAACAAAATAAGCAGAAACACATTCAATTTGGAAGACATATCGCGTAGAGTTGTATAGACATGGCATTTAAGAAACCTGTTTATAGTTTCAAATCAATATATGAAATTCACCATGGAACTAAACTTCGGAAAGTCAAACAGGAAGTCATTGATCATAATTCAACGCATAACACAAAACGAATGTTGAATTCGTTTCAATCTCGATGAAGTTCTTCTAAAATTATTTCCAATTTTAAGTATGAACGTTTCTCTTACGAACTTTTTGCAACATTTTACTAAAATCTGCATCCGAAAGGCTTTCATGAGCAAGGCATCCCATCATTGAGGCTCATATCCGGCCGTCGACGGTTGCTTGATGGAAAAGAATTGCTGTTTTGAACTGCCTCAGCAACTCCTTGGGGACTGACGATCCTTCAATCTGGGGCACTGAAAGAAAATTTCAAAACTTGATTCCAAACAGCGCTCGAGACGCGACCAATGAGCCCACAATGCTCCTCCTACATGCATCGACGCAGCAAATGCTTTGTGACTTTTGAAACTTAATACTTCTTCCTTTGAACTATAAGAAAGCTCTACGTCATATTTTGTATACTACTTAGATCAAATTAATTTTTAACACCTAATATAGTCACAAATATTAAAAATTGAAACATCCGGGCAAACGTAGACGTAAAGTAATTTTCGCGGGCTGGTTTGACACTGAAATTTTCTTGCCTCAAATTTAGGATCATTGATTCTAATCGCTACTGTCGCGTACCTGAGCTTCAAACGCAGCATGCCTCCTCTCGCCCAACGCTCTGGCAGCTGAAGGAACACACGAAGGTTGGGAAATAAGAGGGCATTTTTAACGCTAGAGTTGGCTTCGACAGTTTGCCGAGATTTCTTTACAACTAAATTGTAAAAACAGGCTCAAATATTTTGCAAATGATATATTGGCGGCAAAAACATCCTTTGCATAATTTGTTTCCCTCACGTGTTTCGGTTCATAAAATCGTGATGTCAGTTTCTTGGCGCGCTCGAATTTGGAACTGCACTTAGTTGATTTAGTTCACGCAAATCTCTGCTACGAGTATTACATCCAGCAAAATAGTAATTTTTAGCTCGTCAAATGATTTGTACGGCGCTCAAGTTAGTTTTCGATTGATTTTCAAGTAGTTGAATATACGCAGTAATGATGGGTGCGAAATGAATTTTCTGACTTTTTATCTCATAAGCAGTGTAAAATGTAATGATGCAACTCATCATTTATCACATAATTTTAAGATATCAAGAATAAACAGTGATGAGTTCTGTTAAGTAAATACTTAATTTTTACATGAATGAACCCATTAGATGACCAAGAAACAAAAAAATCATCGCAGACTTGGAATAATAGTTCATTTTCTGATGTGACTTCAAAGCTTCGATGCTTACTAAATAGTTCAACTGTTCGTTGCAGAGGTTAGATCTGAAACTTCAATTGATTTGCTCTTAGCTGCTGCATCTTCAGATCCATTCCAAAGCTCTTTCTCGAATACTGCCGACCATTTATACAAACTGTCTTCTCCATAATTGACGAACGATTCTCTACGTGGTTCATATAGCTAGACTCTTGGGAGGTCACACCATATGCTTGTTATTTTAAATCCTACTGCATCTAGTTACGAGGGTTGAAAGCTCAGTTAGGGAGGGGGAAGGTGGGTGAGTGGTGTCGTTCTGTAAAACGAGATTTTTCTATATTGAAAGAGTTTGCTCGCTCGTCCAACCACGACAAAAGATTCTCTCAGAAATGGACTCTAGGACTCCCGATTAACTGTCACGCCTTGTGGCACTCTAAGTCATTTTACAGCACTTTATTGTTTTCCTGCCCAAAACATCGCCCCTTTGCCCACTCGTTGATGTTAGAGCTTTCTTTGTGGTTACGACCTCTCAACTCTTGGCCATCCATGTCGCTCCTCAGAAGTGGATCAGCAATCATCAGTAATGATTACTTGTAGAAAATTCAGCTCATTTTAACTTTCTTTGCGAGCATAACTGAGTCAAGACAGATTTTAAATATAACATCTTGCATTGGACACTTCCATACAATTTGGAAGCATTTGAGACTCAAGAAATGTCTTCGGTCACTGCCTGAGAATGTATGGCCACTTGATGTTCCCCCCATACGCTTTACTCGCAAAGAAATTTTCAGTCAATGAGTGACCACAGATATGGAAACTCATTCCTCGTTTACCATTTTCGGTACTAACATTTTTGATGCTCTAGTGATCACGTCGTGAAGACTCCAATGTCTAAAATATTCAAGCTGATTCCTAGCAGTTATATCATTTTAATGCTTTCCTAGCTACTATAGTGCCCCATTTTCCTGCATTTCATTGCAATAACAGCAGAGCGGTTAATCATGGGTCACACAAGATGTTGTGCTGTCAACAAATGTTGGCATTAATGCTTAGAGTTTTAGCGCGCAAATTTTACTGATTTTTAAAAGACCATTAGACATTCCTTATAGTATCGTTTTATTCAGCCACGCCTGTACATTTGGATCTCAGCACTTTTTTATCATAAATCAAAATTTGTATAATGAAGGTTAACGCATTGTACATCTCCAGGGACATGATGTTGTGTAAATTCTCTTTAAAAGTATACTGCGGCATCAAACTGAAATGAGGTAATTTGACTACAACACTTCGACCTAAATTTTTGGGACACGTTGCAAAATGTTCGGAATATTTTTCATAAAATCCGAAAATAACAGACGCAAACAGGATTATTTAACTCGAAACTCACTAGTTGCAAATAATGGCAGACATTTAAACAATTAAATCAGCACACATTCATCAGAGTGAAAATCATGAAAGAAAATACCGGTAACACAATAACTTCATATTACAAAGTGTATTTTAACACATCAAAAACGCATTCATTTCGATAAAAGCAACTAAAAAAGACTGAAGCACTAATTAATAAAAATCCGATTAGATAATATTCTGGCAGAGAACTAGCATTGGTGATTTTTTAAACTTTAAACCCAGACATCGGAAAACTCGGCTACAACTTCATAAATTTGCAAGTGCCATGGCAAGTCCGTCCTGACGACACTCCCTCAGGACACCCGGCATCGCGAACTCTCGCATTTTCCCTCAGTTTGCGCCCTCGCGGGTGCGGTATCTCAGTGAGGGTTGGGCTGCTCACACGGAGAAAGGAAGTTGGAATTCTTTCTATGTGAGGCAAGAATTAAAACCGACAACACGAAGAAAATTCGGCAGCAGAGTTGTTGCATCTGACACTTTAACTATTCAGTGCTCCGAAGTCTTGATGATTCCGGCTCATTACAAAGTCTTTATTAAACAAGGTTCAACTAAGTTGCTCACCATGGACTTTTAGGTTCGTTTAAAATTTCATTTTAAATTTCAGAAGCGGTGATGTATATAGAATTTGAGAATATAAGACACAGCTTCATTTTATTTGTTGTTTTGAATGCTACTTCATTTACTCTTCTCTAGACATCTGAAACTTGAATCAATTTTAAAATGCATGGTTTGCTCCTAAAATGAAGAAAAAACAGCTTACTAAACGAAGCCTGTCTTATTCCATTTTGATGATTGATTCACAATTAATCTTTCGCTTGATTTCTATGATCACTGACTATGATCTCTTATCTCGTTGAGAACATCGTTTACCGTTTGACTGATTTCCCTCCATGTTTACAAAACCATCCGTTGACAAACCCAATTTGAACAAGCGATCACTTACTGATCTCTTCCCGCGTTTACACAACCAATCGATGCGTGACTGACCTCCCTGCCAGTTTACAGAATCACCCACTAATTAATCTCTCTCTCTGTCTACAAATTGATCACTGACTGATTTCCCTCCCTCTTTGCATTACCGATCTTCCATCGATTTCACTCAGTTTCATCACGGTTTCATCGAAGGATTCCAGACTTAAGCAAACCTGTTAGCCATTAGCGTTTATTCGGCGGTGGATGATCCAATAACCGGCTCCTCTTCTCCAGCAGCGACCAAATCCGGAGACATTCACGATTTGGAGAGTGATGAATATAACATCACCTGGAATCTTGTGCAAACTGGATGAGCTGCTAACACTAACATCACATCGCGCTCACTGAATGATTGACTTAAAATTTGAACTGCATCTTATTGAACGAAATTATTCAAATCTTAAAGGAGGCTTTAATTTGTTTCAAGCATATCCGGCAGTTGCTCAACACTTACTGCAAGTCAGACTCGCGTACGTGCGCGTATCGGCCTTATTGCTACCTAAGCACTATGTACATAGCGATCTGTTTTAAGTTCACTTCGAACCTTGAAGCTGAAATAGAATTCAAGTTAGTGCGACGTGTTGCGTTCGATTGCGTTTAGGCCGTGAGCTTCGAGCGCCTGTTTGCCTGTCGAGAGCTGTATTTGGATACTGCAGGGCCGATCGCTGTCAAACTCCACATCGCCTCGACTCCAGTGCAAGTTTACTTTTGTATTTTAGAGTAGGGGCGATACCATTTGGCATGCGTTCGGCTTTCTTATTAAAGTAGACATAATAGCGAGGCGCAGCTTGCACCTACAAATTTGCACAACGCAACAACGCACAAGTACATCTGCCGTGAGGATGGAATCTCCCCATGGGTTCCTCCTAAATGTGAATGGTGCCGATTGTGTTTTGTTTTAGTAATTCAATGGAAAATTACCACTGTTTTATTTACTTCGTTTTGTTGAGCCTCATCATGAAGAACTGTCGAACATTGTTACCTTTTGATAAGGTCTCTATTTCTTTCAAAAGCTGGACGTCCTACCAATTCCGCTATAGCCATGCTTCAGCTCGTCACCTGACGTCTAGCAAGTTTGTAGAAACTGTTTTCGCGTTTAATTCCTTGCCTGCAGCCGCCACTACTCTGGACTTGCTTTTTTATGGGCCGGGATGCTGTATTCCTATACTAACTCTCATTTATTTGAGAGTTAATTTCGACATATTGTTTTTGTTTTACTGTTAATTATGCCTTGCTTGGGGTTACTAGGCCGCGAGAATGCAATTGAAGTTCTACAAATGTATCTGTATATCGTTATCTCGTATTGTAGGTGTCAAATCAAACTTTCAATTCTGCTCTTTTTAATGAAACGTATTTCAGCCTTCTAGCACTAATAGTTTACAAACCACGTTTTTAAATCGGCTACTCTTTTAGCGGACACCCTGTACAAGACGTTTAGTACTCACAGTATCTGGAGTCAACTCTGCAGTCTTTCTTCCGAGAATTATTATTGAGCAAGCAGGCCACTGTCAACAGCTTTGCAGTTTCCTTAGTTGTGCCTTTTATGTTAACACTGAGCAATGTTTCACAAATGGTTCCAGTGGGGATGGTTCAAGCCCACCGTTTGCAATCCTACATCGCTATTTTAAAATTACTCTCCTATAATTCTGGCATCAGTGGATCTGTTTTCAACGTCACTGACTTCTCTAAGACCTCCCAGGAGGCACCTATATTTAATTAACCTACTTGAAACACAAGAGCTTCTTCTTTTAACCTCCTCGGCGACTTCAATCCGATGGTCGCAGTAAATAAAACTCTGCTGCACAGGAAACACACAGAAAACCTCCACTCTGGAGAGGCGCCAGGAATTCAATTTAAGTTCACTGATCTGAGAACCGAAAAAAAAGCACGGACTTGAACAGAGCTTGGAGCAACTGGTAAGGTACGTGAGTAGCAGGCTACTTGCTGATGGGGAATGATTAATTATCGTTTATGTTATGATCACAAAACATTTCTTCAAAAAAAAAAACTTTTACTGCAATCAATTGAAAGTTTTGACAATTTTCCTACGTTGTTCTGATATAGAATGAATTCGAAACATTTGTATCTGTAGAGAAATGCACAGTTGCCGTTTGGTAAAGTTAAACTTTCAATTTATCATATGAAAGTAGCGGAGATTTCTATCACGGTATTTAAAAATTCTTTCTCTGTGTTTCTAAATATAATTGTTCCATGCAAATCAGTCAGCATATTAGCTTCTGCACCACCATCATAACTGATTAAGTCAGTTTCTTCCCCATCCATTGGGCACCAGAATGTCTAAAAAACCTCTACTTGTATAATTGCTTGAATGGAAGTTTTGAAAGTGTTCTTCCTCCTTGTTAATACATTAACGTTAATCAATTTTCCAAGGGAATTTTTGAACTTCAGATCATAAAATTTTATTTTACTAATGACACGACTCTCGTCCCTTGCTCTATAGTTTAATGAAATTGAATTTTAGTTCCGAAATTTTATGATATTCTTCCTTCATCAAATTATGGCAGTAAAATAATGTACAATGTGAGGTTACAACAATGAGTCCCGCATTCAGAGGAAGTTAAGCTTCAGAAAATGGGCAGTTCGCGTGACAAGGGAGACAGCCATCAGCAGTTAATTTGGCGTGCGGACATGGCCAGCCAGCACGTCAGGCAGGATCTCTTCTGGAAATAAACACACCGTTATACCATCCTTCTCAAAGGCAGCCTGTTTTTATAAAATGAATACTTTCATAAAAAAAGAGGCTTCTCAGATGTGTCGCTCCCTGGTCACTACTAACGCCAAACCAACAAATGAGTTATCAGTTCGGTCTGCTTTCTAGGTTGATATCCTCTATGTTCAGGAGATTTCATACCTACACGGATAATGTATGTTTGATCAGAAAACCATTTAGTTCATGCTAACTTTGGGATCATATTTGGGGTTTATGGGGTCATATTCGATCTGAAAAGGCCTAAATTTTGAAATTTTGCCCAGAAAAGAAAAATCTGGTAACCTTGACCCACCTACAGCTGTGCTTGCCCTCATGAGTAGAGCGCTGGCCGGCTCAGAGATGAAAACCTGGCGCTATCGAGATATTGTCTTGATGCAGTGGAGCTCCTGAGTTACGAACGGGTTTTCGTTTCACAACTCCTTCATAGGATACCGCTTATCTCGGATCATTTCGACACTTCTCTGCGATTGTGATGGATGAAAATGAGTCATTTTTTGGATAACTAAAACTGTTCTATAGGGTACGTTGTGTGCTATCTATTACGTCAATAAATTAATTATAAGTCATAAAGTAAATACTACCTGTGTTTCAAAACAGAAAAAAATCTGGTAAGACAATTAATAACATAACTTTCAAGGATTTAATTTATTGATTTATGTATTCAACAGAATGCTGAAAAATGTATTACACTGAATTACGAATGTGTTTTCCTCGCACAAAATTTAAACAAACCTTTTACAACATAGCGCTTGAAGTAATTTACGTCATTGACTTTCATTTTCTAGGAAATAATCTTCAGTATTATCATATTATCACATCCTTTGTATTCTCATGAATTTTAGCAAAAATTTTCATGTTCATGTTTTCCTCCACAATTCTAGGCACGTACATGGTATTATCCTCATTGCCATTGTTAAATCAGCTGTTTTAACAAAAAATTTCGGCAGAAGTTCTACGTAGTCCTCTGCAATATAATATGCAAAACCTTTGCAATCCTTATGAAATTTCTCTATACATTCTTCCTCATGAATTTTCCACATGACTGCAATACTCAGTTTCATGAATTATACTAAACAGTATACATGCATGGTGATCATGTGCAGATGAGTTTTGACTTTCTGAACATTCTTCAAACATTAAACTTTTTTCAAAAGCTGCAGAGGTGAACGGAGAAGTGCATTTATTTTTACTGAAAGGTAAAATATCTGTGGTTATCGTCGTAACCTGCAATAATTATGTAGATAGTTGGTCATCTCTTGTGCTTAGTAAACCATTTCTGAAGCATGTACCGATATTTTTCACGTAAATTAAAAAAATTTGGCACATTTGAAGAGACCCAATTCATATTACAATGAAAACTTTTCTTTAGTTAGACTTCAAAGTTACTTTTACGCCTTGATCTATCGACTGGATTAGGGATGTGACATTGGCTGGGGGTAAGCGGCAAAAATTAATGCCATAAAATTGTTCTAATTCACATGGTAGGCGCTGAAGTTGTCATGCGGTAAAACGCACTGTGAATGTTGAGGCACCTTTCAGTCCAACATATTTTGGCACACGGATGGATCCAAAAGATTATGAAACCAATCTTTATATATGAATTTACTCATTTATTGATGCATAGTGAGCTTAAAATGACTGGGATGCTTGTGATTCCTCAAAAAGTGAGTGGGAGGCGAGCTTTTTACCACGAGAAGTTTCAGTCGATTGGCCCGCGTCAATCGCACTTTTATATTTGTGTTTATTTTGAAACATCATTTTCCTCTTATTTCATCCGCTACCAACGTCCCAGTTGTTAAGAAAATTTCCAATGAACACATGTCTCATTAATATAATGGATTTGAAGATCTAACGGCAGATTTCTTGTTCCATTAGAATTTAAATTGTCAAACATTGAGCAAATATTCTGTGCAGCATGTTTATCAGCAGCCAGACTTTCACCATTGAAATTTAACCTTCATAATGTGTGCCGAGATTTCAGGCATTGCAACCCTCCTAAAGTAACGCCAATACGACAGAACCGCATCAAAGTGTTCACGTTTATATTCTAACGTAGGGATCTATTTTTCTCTGTTACTATTATTCTTGGCTTCCTTTTTGTAACAGCATGTCAATTTTTATTATTTGTCTTCGAAATAGAGCAACAACATCAAAATATTTTTATATAAGTTATGGTAAATTCAAACTGCCATAGCATTAAGTATTTTTTTCGCTTTCAAGTCTCTTCGTTAGTTTTCGGCAGAATTTCTCGTTTGACCATAATTTAAAACAATGCTGAGCGATTTAGGCAAAAAAATTTTAGTGAGTTGATGATTTTAAATCATCAACTCAATTCACTATGCATGTAAATTTACATTTTCGAGGAATGCTGAGAGCCGCAAAATTACAGTGAAATCAATCATGATCTCAGAGTTAGAAATTTTCACCGTTTCCTCGCAATTGTTTAAATTTATCAAAAAGTAACAGTAGTCAACTGATGACATCTGTATTAAAAAATTTCTTATCACTTCCACTAACTCAACGTCTACTACAACAAAATTGATCTAACAACTGCAATATTTTCCACCTCACCTTTAGCAGTCCAACTGCTAAATGGAAAGTTCGTATAAAGATCTCCTTCTGCATCAAAAATTTTCAATGTTTTGGAGCTTATGCATTGTTTGACCGTTTGCATTCCACGCCGTTGAGGATTCCAATGCATCGACTGCACTTTTATGCCCCACGATGAGAACATTTCAGCCTCACATCCAAGTGACTTTTTCTGCAACGGAAGCGCGCCCAAAGCCGCTCCTTTGAATATCGACGGTCGAGTGTGTTTTTCCGGAGCATTCGCAGACTTGCGCATTATGCGAGAGCACGGCGAGGTTGCGACTTGCCCTTTGGCGAACTCCGGTTGATTTTCTCTGAAAGAAGAAGGAAATGAGACTGAGTTTGGAGCAAATGAAAAGAAATAGAATCCTAAAAGCGTAATATAGGCAAAAATTCTCGAGCAGAATTGATTGATGTTGCAATTAGGAAAGGAGCATGCCCGTCATTGAGCGCAAAATTCATAAAAACCAGGAAATGACGTGGGAAAGTTTATTCAGAAATTGACCCTCCATAACAGGGGAAAAGCGCCTCATTTAACTTTCTCCAAGAAATCAATAATTCTTTACAGCTTAATTTAGGGAATCGTAACATTTCCTCCAGGCAGCATGCTCAGTAAAAACTTTCTTCTCATTTGAAACCCAATTATTACTTTTTATTAATTGATAAAAGATATTTTATTATTAGGCAAAATTACTAATCATAATGATGCTACATGGCTGCTCAAGTAAGTGGCAGAATTTATCCAGGTATTTTCAAAAATATTATTCAAATATGTGATAGACGTTCTTCGTAATTTTTTTCTAAAGCTCATGAGCCAAATTAGAAATAACGTTCCAAACAACTTAATTTTAGTTCCACAATTTAATATTCTGTTTTTCAACCCTTTCTGCCCTTTTCATGTCATTGATTTCTATGAAATCTATTTAGCTGCACAGAGCGAAATCACTAAAATTCATGTGAATATTGAAAAATTATTTACATAAGACCGTTTTTATGTTAAAAGCTTTAGTGTTAAGGAACTGTTGTAATCCTGATTGGCTACAACAATATTGCTGGTCTTATTATTTTATACAACACTTCAGGAAATTTTCTAGCGCTAGAACGGTCACGCTAATCAAACAGACGATGCTTCACGCTCTCCACAGAGTTCCAGCCCTCTGTTAGGCGTTGGATCTGCGCACCGAAATTGAAAAATTGTTCAACTTTCTCCTGCGACTACCTTCTGCTAAAGTTCTGAAAACGAAATGGAGAAAACTTTTGTGTAACGGTTGCGTAAATATTTTGATGGAACAAATGACTATATAAAATATTGAAGATTACAGACAGTGTCAGTGATAAATCTGCCACGGCTGTTTCTTTAGAAAAGACAAAGAAATGAAAAACATGTCAGTTTTGATGATGTTATTATTGTAACTCTTCAATTCTAGTCTATTTTCTAGATTCCAGAGCACTATTTTTGCTTAAAAGTATCGGGAAAAAGTCTCCAGGAGCTTTTCTTTGACTTATAGTCTCGTAAATTCTTTAAAAAAAATTTATTTCCAATAAAGAATAACATTAAATGTTGATACATTGGTTTTTAAAACACCTTAACATTAAACATCCTTATCTGATAATAACACATTGGTATCGTAATACTCGTGTAAAATGTTGAATCAAAAAATGATTGATAGAAAAGCACATCAAAAATGAGTTCCTTTCCTTTGCCTAATCTGATTTTGACAGTGCATTTGAATATAAGTTACTAAGAAAACACAATCCTCGTAACGCTTAGTTGAATAATGTTTTCGTTTGCGCACATTTAAATTGAACTAAAAACAAAAATCGCGTTTAAATACCTTAACACAGAGACCCTTAATTGCTATTCATACATGGTCATCGTAATACCCATGTTAATTAAGTGTTGAGACAAATGATTTAGATTCTTAATTGTCATTCATAAATAGTTATCGTAATACCCATGATAATTGTCGAAAACATGATTCAGAGAAAAGCACGAAAAAATGAGTTCCTCTTAGTCTCGGTAGTTGGATTCTGGTAATGCATTTAAAATACAGGTCACTGAGTAAAGCATAATTCATGTGACGCATAGCTGAAAACCCTCTCGTTAGTGCGTACTCGAATTGAACTTTGAGAATAAGAATATAGGAACTGGTGATACGAGTGTGAGGGATTGATGTTAGAAGTAAAATGGGCAGATTTCATTTATTTTGCGTCTAGAACTATGAGGTAGACAGTCGGGATTTGAGACAATTTTTCTCACGGACGCATCATCTACTGTGCCAAGTGGTGTGCTTCGGAAAGAACATAATATTCACTCTGACAAAACAAAAAATTGTGATATTTCTTACTCTGATAGTGCTGGCGTAATGAGTTCATCGGAGTCAAAGACATGAAAAGGATTGTTGTACAATGCTAGTCGTGACATTTTAACATAGGTGGAGCCGTACAAAACGTTAACTAGCCAAAATAGTGTTATCATAATGTATTCACTAGAGTAAAAAAGTAAGAAGAGCAATTTAAGACCAGAATAAGAAGATTAAAAAATGATGTTCTTTAAAGTTATGACCTTCCTCGAAACCTTGGCCCTTTTTTTTAAATGTTATAATGAAACGAAAAAAGATGCTATAAAGTACCCTCACATTAACATCCTTTCTTTGCGGTAATTAATTTAGTTTTGAAAATGCTAATAAATTTAAGTAACTAAGAAAAAAAAATCCCTGTGACACATAGTTTAAAACACACTTGTTAGGGTGCGCGTATATTGGATTATCAGTCCATAACATTTGCAGCATAGCTGGAGTAATACGAAAAGTTAGCTACCGAAAATGATTTCGTCTTAATGCACTCAGGGGCGTAGGAAAGTAAAAATTGCCGAAGAATTACGTCGCACATTTAAATGTTTTATATGAGCGAAAAATGCTTTCAATTATCTTGAAATTTAGACCATGACAAGATATCTACACATGGGGGCAGTAATACTTATACCGGTTAATTTCTAAACAAATGGTTGGTAGAAAAGCACGTTTAAAATGCATTTCCTTTAGGTGCGTTGGTCTGATTTTGACAATGCATTTTATTACAAGTGGTCAAGAAAACATTGTGCGTGTGATGCATTGTTGAAGACACTTTTTTAAGTGCACTCTCCCATATTGAAATTTGAGCTTACGAATATGGGAACTAGTGAGATGAGGGATTATGGTTGAAAGTAAAACGGGTAGATCCAAATTGTTTTTCGCCGTAGACTGTGAGGTTGACGTTAGAGGGGATTTTATATTGTTTCGTATCAACTAGTCAGCTAAATAACTGGCTCGGATAAAATGAAATATTTTACAATAACACAAAAATTAAATTTCACATGCTACTAGCATTGGCACAAAAAGTTCACCGGATTCAAATAGATGAGAAGGATCGTTGTACAATACCAGCCATAACATTTGCAACACTGATGGGACAAAACGAGAAAGTCAAAACTGGCTGGAATAAAATGAATCATTTTACAATAACACAAAAATTTTATTTCATATGCTACTAGCATTGGCACAAAAAAGTTCACTGGCAGTAGTCACATTTTTACAGCGCTTTACTCCTGCCTTGTTCTCCACATTGCAGTTCCTGCCTAATGTCAGGGTTTTCTGCATGGGAAATCTCATATAATTCGAGTGTCTAGTGCCTGAGTTGCGCCCCAAATTAGTGTCATGACGGAGAGGTCGTGGGCCGTGAAGCGATGCCCCGCACGACACAGCCGAGCATCCACATCTGCAACTGCGCTGCACAAACTTCCAAGTGCCTGACATTTGCTCTAAACTTTTGGTGAGGCTAATTTAGAAAACTTTTACTCCTTGGTCGCACTTATAATCTTTCTCCAACTGCCGGTCCTTGGGGCAAATGTTGCAAAGTTGTCGAGTAAAAGCACGGGCCAAGGCTAGAGGACGTTTCAGGGCTTCAGGAGACTGACCCCTAAAACGCGAGATTCGCTCCAATTAATGAGAGTGGCGTGGGAAAGTTATGAGCTTTGAAATAATAATTTACTCAGGTATTTCCTTCCCAAGAACAGAAGGCTAACAGATTTCTCGAATTGTATGTTATCGACAGTCAGTGGCGTGGACGTTCAGTCCCTTCTGTTGCGCCCTCCCGCTTGCCATGGAGGAACGCAAGATTTGCTTCATTTTACTGTTTTTCTTCGGTTCTATACGCTAAATAGTTTCTGAAAACTAGTTATGTGCTCTCTGAAGGAGTTTCTAATAAATTCATTGCAACTGAAAATGCTTTCTTTGTAAAAATACTTAAGTTTTCCAATGTAATATTTTGGTGAACGCATATAGTGCACTTCACTTCGTTGAAAAATATTTCGGACATGATATTAAACGTTTCCCATTAATTGCATAGCATAGTTCTTTCACCATATTACAGTGATGGACGGAGCAGTGAACTGCAGTCTGATACCAGCAGTTACACTGACAAAAAATTCGAACAAATTTGAACCTTGGGCTAATACTGTTTGAGTTTAGCGGAGTTTCGATCTGTGTCTACCTATGCTTTGAGTTTATGTCTACCTCAACTCAGAGTCTACTTAGACCTTAAACTTATGTCTGACTAGACCTTTAGCTCAAGTACCATCCAGTTTACCCTTTGATCGCACATAAAGCTCTTCAGATCCGTATGATGTTTGGATTCACATATTTAGGTGAAACTGCATTTTCCGCGCTCGTAGCCATCAAATCTAAATACAGAAATCGTCTGAGCGTCGAAGGAGATTTACGTTGCGCACTTTCTAGCATTCAGTCTCCTATTCAAAATCTAGTGTCAAAGAAACAGTGCCAAAGACCATCTAATTATTTTTTTTTGCATCTAATATCAATTAATATCAAATTTGTCGATGATGTAATTGGGCCAAATTAATTGGATAAGAATCATTAGATTCAGTAGAAAATCCATGTTTTTTGTTTCAGCGTTAACATGAGCGTCACATTCATTTAAAAACACTAAGGGGACCTCGAAGGAAAAAAACATCCTTTAAGAGGGCGTGGGAGGAAAAAGGTACGAACCACTGGCCTAGACCGTGAACTTGAGTCTGCCTAGGCCGTAAGTTCCCAAACTTTGGGTTGTGAAAATTTTGCAGTGAGTTATGACTTGAAAACAGGTTTTTTCGTTCAACATATATTAAGAGTGTAGAGTCGACTACTTATCATCCTGCAGTATTTAGACAATGTTAGTTTTGTGAGAACTAACTCTATAACTCTATAACTTTGATAATTTAAATGACGTTAGTTTGTTTAGGCTTATGATCAATTACAATTAGAAGAATGGTTAAAGTTTAAGTTATTGAATGGTCGTTTTAAATAGCACAACTGCCTTGTAATAAATAATGCAACTGCCTTGTAATAAATTGTTTTCATGATTAATGCTTATATAATTTAACTTCGGAAAATATCGTACTTTCATGAATAAACAAATCTTATATTAATATCATTTGGCTGACGATAAAAGTTTCGTGAGTTATATTCAGTTTTACTGTGTCCTGGTAATTGGCGACGACTGTGTGTGGGTAATGGAATTTCATGCTTGGGTAACGCCTGAAGAAACTAGCAAAAGTTTGGGAAGTTCTCCCCTACACCTTGCATTTAAATGGACCTTGTGTTCAATTTCAATCAGTCTATGCCTTTACGTCTGCCTAGACGTTCAGTTTAGGTCTGCCTATACCTCCAGCATAAGTCTGCCTAGACGTTCAGTTTAGGTCTGCCTATACCTCCAGCATAAGTCTGCCTAGACGTTCAGTTTAGGTCTGCCTATTCCTCCAGTTTAAGTCTGCCTAGACGTCCAGTTTAGGTCTGCCTATACCTCCAGTATATAAGTCTGCCCAGACGTTCAGTTTAGGTCTGCCTATACCTCCGGGATTAGTCGGCTTAGACATTCAGTATAGGTCTGCTTAGGCGTTCAGTTCCAGATGTCTGGAACTTGAGAATTGGATAAAAATTATTTCAAAGTACGTTAATGAACATTACGCGCTGAAGAAACCAATGAAAATTTTACAAGAAAATGTCATGCTTCCCTATGTAGTGCTCAACTTTGCTATATATCTTTTTTCACCAGTTTATCATCAGCACTTGAAAACTGAAAGGATATAATTGAACGGAATACAGTTAGGAATTATCACCTGATTGATAAAAGCTAAAAAAGCGTATGAAGAAACGAAAATTTTCCTTATTAGCTCTCAGCCTACCTTTCAGAATACCCAAGCACAGATCACGAAACGATAAGCTTAATACCTGGCGGTTGCGGTTTGAACTTTCCCTTTTTTCAGGTATGAACCAAGATTGAACCTTTTCCTCTAGAAATCTCAAAAAATTCCTATTTAAACATTCCAAAAACGTATTCAAATTAGTACCGATTCAATAAAAGCAGTTATTTATTTAGTTTGTGCTTTTTGAAACCTAAAAGTTTTGAAATACAGAATCATGGCTGCTTACAATATTAATCCAAGTTGTGCCGACAAAAATAAGCATCCACTCTGTTCACGACAGCTGTATTTTCATTTCAAGCAAATATTTCAGCAGATTATTCTTTTCTTCAATGAAATAACCAAATTCTCAAAAAATCGACCGTCCGAACGAATTCAGACAGAGCCGCCATAAACCGTGATCCAAGGAGATGTATTATATGCGACCGTAACGTTCGGCCTCATGCAGTGGCACTCCATCCTGCTATAGGGCAGAGTTACTCCCTCTAGTCCAGAGTTTCCCAAACTTTTGTTAGTTTCTTCAGGCGTTACCCAAGCATGAAATTTCATTACCCACATACAGTTGTCGCCAATTACAAGGGCACAGTAAAACTATATATAACTCACGAAACTTTTATTGTCGGTGGAATTATATTTGAAACAGGATATGTACAGTACAGTAGCGGCCATAATGGTTCAGACAACTAACAACTCGACAAACTGTCATCAATAACTCCAATTCTAGAAGCTGCAATGAGCTCAATTCACACACACATGTGAAGCCACATGT
Source organism: Platorchestia sp. MABIK (assembly GCA_014220935.1). Classification (NCBI taxonomy): domain Eukaryota; kingdom Metazoa; phylum Arthropoda; class Malacostraca; order Amphipoda; family Talitridae; genus Platorchestia; species Platorchestia sp. MABIK. The sequence goes on from JACJUY010003552.1 coordinate 55,169, forward strand.
CTTACCTAACAGGTGTTAAGATCTTTAATCATTTTGGTGAACAAAACATAAGTTGTAAACAAATACATTAGAGTAGCAAAAATTTCATGTGGTCAAAAAAGTTCAGACAAACATTATAAAAACTGAAAAGATTTTTGAAATAAGCTAACAAAATGAAATAAACATCTTGACAAAGTAATTAACAATTTAATATTTGGTATGGTACCTTTATGATCGATAACGGCTTGACTTCTACTGATACAAGACTTCACCAAGTGGCTGGATTCTTCTTGTGTTATTTTTGCCCATTCGTCTTGCAAAGCGGTCCACAAGTCTTGCAAATTTCCGGGATTCCTTGCCTTTGTCCTTTCTCCTAAAAGTTTCTAAACATTCTCGATGGGATTCAAATCAGGGCTCTGCGCTGGCCAGTCCATAACAGTGACTTCTTCTTGATCCAGGAATGACATCACCAATTTTGCAGTGTGACACGGAGCATTGTCTTGCATAAAAATGTGGTCTTCGGCTGGAGAGTTCTTGACAACTGGTACCATATGTCTCTACAGAAGTTCCTTGCACACTTGCGCGTTTACTTTTTCTTCCAGTCGAACTAACGGACCGGTACCGTTTGCTGAAATCATGCCGAAGACCATAATGCTACTTCCACCAAACTTGACGTTGGATTTGACGCACTGTAAGGACAATCTTTCGCTATTTGGTCGACGAACAAATCTTTTTCCATATGATCCAAGCAAATTGAACTTCGATTCGTCTCTGAAATACACTTTTGCCCAGTCATCATTACTCCAGAGAACACGCTGTGTAGCTATGTCAGCCTAGCATTTCTGTTCTCGCTGACCAAGGGTTTGACAGCTGGAGTCCTGCTTGCAGGTTTGCTTCTTCAAGGCGGCGTGAAACAGTCTTCCTGGATACTCTGATATCAACGGACTCACGAGAAATTCCTGCTGCAGTTTTGAAACGGTCCTTCTCAGCTTGTCTAACCAATGCAGTATCGTCTCTTGCTGAGGTTTTGCGAGGTCTGCCACTTGACTCACCAGCGGTGCTTGAGCCATCCTTCTCATATTTAGCCAAAATATCACAAACAACACTTTAAGGTCGCTTGACTGTGTTGGCTATTGCCCTTATCGACAGCTTCTCTTCAAGGCACAATTTTACAATCAACTCACGAACAGAGACAGGTGTAGGCACTCCCTTAGGCATGTTGATGCGTCGGTGCTGTGCAGATAATGACACTAGTCTTGTCTGAATCAATCTACCTAACTTTCTCTCTGGCGACATATGTTTACTCAAACATAAATACGGAAAAGAATAGATGTCGGAACTTTTTTGACCACATGAAATTTTTAGTATTCTAATGTATTTGTTTAAAACTCGTGTTTTGTTCACCTGTATGATTTAAGATTTTAACACCTGTTAGGTAAGACATGTGGCTTCACATGTGTGTCTAAATTGAGCTCATTGCAGCTTCTAGTATTGAAGTTATTGATGATGGTTTGTCGAGTTGTTAATTGTCCAAACCATTATGGCCGCTACTGTATATTCATGATTATACAGTATTTGTCATAGGTAAATGTGATAAATGTTAATCAGGAAAACAATTTATTCCAAGCCAGTTGTATAATTTATCACTAGGCATATGTTTTTATTGCAAGGCAGTTGTGCTACTTAAAACTACCATTTCCTAAATTAAACTTTAACTTTTGTTCTAACTGTAATATTGATCCTAAGCCTGACCTAACTAACATCATTTATACTTTAAAAGTTCTAGAATTCTTTGTTGTACCCAACAACTTCCAAAACACACCATCAAGTCTAAATATTGCAGGAAGCTAAGTAGTCTACTCTATACACTCTTAATAACTGTTGAACAAAAAAAACCTCTTCATGTCGTTACCCGCAGTAAAATTTTCATTACCGAATAGTGGGTAATTTACCCACAGTTTGAGAACCTATGCTCTATTCGCAACAAATCTTGTTTTTAGATAAATCTAAGCGTCGCTAGTTTCATACAGGTTGAATAATACCATCATTCTTTCGGTCCTCTTCCATGTCAATATTCCTTCTTTCAGAATGAATCTCGTTTTGACATCCAGAGGTGGGAAAGAATTTGAGACGCAGGGTTGGCGCCACTATAACATTCAGCTCCACAGGCCTTATAGTGGTGTACATCCCAAGACCTACAATAAGTTAAGGCTCGTACATGCATCCAAACTATGCTATTCTGTCCGGACAAATCCTCGGAAGGCCATGATGTCATTTCCGAGCAGTTTTACGAAGAGTGGAAGGAGATCTTACGGCGTTTTCTGGAAGGGAGTTCGTGCAAATGCAAGACATTCGCCATACGATGCTACGACCCACTTGGTAGTGAAATGACCGATCACCGTGTTTACGTGTTCTGAGCGACGACCATGCCTCGCCTCAGGGGAAATCTCTCATGTTTGTCTCACATAAGGTCTCAAAATTTATTTGTGGCTTTAATTGTCTTTAATGTGGTTCAATGTTACTGATGATACTTAAAAGAGAATTATTTGCCTTTAATTGGTGAATATTATTTCTAATTTTAACTCTGAAACAGAAGTAATGCACAAATCACATTTTCAGTATCTTTATTGAGCATGAAGTGTCGATTTAAACCCCAAATAATTTAGTCATTGTAAAATAACTCGTTGGTAGCTTTCAGTTGCTTCAAAAAAAATACAGAACAGAATATCGACAAAAATTAACTGAAAAATGTTGCGTTTCGAAATAATAATTGGTGCAGGACTGTGAGCTTTACTGAGAGATATTTTTGATTGCCGCTAGAAGCTTTAACGAACTTCTGTGGTGCGTCTCAAATTTCGTTTACTCTCATTCAAATTGACTACGTCACTTTATGCGATTAATTAATTTTCGGTTTTTATAATCAAAATGATACCATGTGAGTTCCCTTAACTTCATGTAATACACTTATAACTTATTTTGATCACATTTTAATAATTGAATAAAGCCATACCCAAACCTATAACGCAATATCGGTGAAAACCTTTTGCAACAAGGTTCAGTTGCCTGCTACAATGACCTAAGCCGCTCAAAGTCAGTTCAAAGCTACAGAATGTGAATCTGCACGAATAACATTTTCGAAAGGTTCTCAGGTTGCGAGCGTTGGGGCGCCGATGCGAAAGCACTCCCTTATTGAATTGTGCAAAATTGGTTGTGTACACAGCAGTGAGCTGGTGGCCGCACAAGTTTTGAAAGTTTTTAGTGGAGTTATCAAGTTAGCAGGCCGCCTCCAGACCCGTCCGCTCCCCGACATCGTGCCTCCCCTCCTCTCAATTTCTTCCTTAAAACAAATTCTGTTTGTGCCAGACTAAAAGTTTATATTTTCCAGAACTTGCATTGAACATGTGAACCCCACTGATTCCATACAAAACTTAAAGTTTTTCTATTTGAATTATGCAACGATTTGAGTGGGAGAAAGCGGGAAGATCCGTTAGATTTAACATGTACAGGGTGGCCCAGAAGTAACTGACCCTTTTAATTTGCTAATAAAACGAAAACTATGAACGCTAGAAAGTTGAAACTTGATTTATTGGAAAGAATAACAATTTTATAGTTCATTATCACCATGTTTTGAATTTGATATCTTTTAAATGGCCGCCACGGTTGTTTTGACAAATTAGGGCCCTTTTCCTTGTTGCTTCCATCACGCTCCTTAGTGTATTTGGCGAGAGTTGAGCTATTTCAGAAGAAATATTGTTTCTAGGTTCTTGTAAATTTATTGGATTTGTTCCATAAACTTGTGACTTGAGGTAGCCCCACAAGAAGAAGTCGCATGGGGTCAAATCTGGAGAACGAGGGGGCCACTGGATGTTTCCAAATCGTGAAATTAAATGATTTGGAAAGCAATCTCTTAACAATGTTATTCTCTTCTTGTGTTTTTCTTCTTGTGTAATTGTGTTTTAGAAGGACTGATCCTTGTTTGAAAATGGATTCTGTAGTCACGTTGCACTTCTGTTATTGACGTCGTCTTAGTATATAGGATTGCAGAATTCTGATTCTTTCTTCTTTGCTGTTGCGAACCATAATGAAAATTTGAAGTTTTGAAATAAAGCAAAATCTCTTCAGCTTATATGCTAGCTGAGTACATAGGATACCATATTATAAACTATAAAAATTTTATTCCTACAAATAAAACAAGTTTCAATTTCCTAGCGTTCATAGTTTTTTTTATTTGCAAATTAAAAGGGTCAGTTACTTCTGGGCCCCCCTGTATATAAAGGGGGACATGGGTGTTTGCACACAACAAATTTTACGCCTATTAAACTGTTAGTAGCCCAACATTCAGGAGACTCAGAGTATAGTTATTAGTGGTTAAATTAAAGATGCAAAATGAAACGATTTTTTGAGCACACAGAGTCATACACAACCATTATACTCATGTTGCACGACAAAGATATTCAACCATTTTAGAAAAAAGTTTAAGCAACTGAATTATTATCTTTTAAAAGACGATTGCCTACTAAAAAAGCTCTAATGTTTTAGATATTCATCGAATAAGAATCTGAAAGGTTTGGTGAAAAACAAATTACACAGCTAAAAAAACCTTACACTTCCAGAATTGACACAAAATATTTACAATTTAGGTAAAAGAAGTTGCAAAATTTTCCCAAAAGCAAATCATTCAACTTCATTTAACAAGAATTTCATTTCGAAATACGTTTGTCCAAATAAATTACCCTAGTCTATCGTTGACCCAAACGTTAGAAAATTCAAGTAAATGGCACAACTGCCAACTTGCTAGACTTGGTCAAGTGTATCAAGGCGGATCAATTTGAGCGCCCCGAAACATGCTGGGAAAAGGTGAAAAGAAACCTATGGTTGCTCAAAAAGAGTTTAAAATCTACATTGAAGACCCCGAGACAAAGTGATAGAAGCATCGATTAAGAACTACTCAGGAACAACTTTAAAAGCTCCCCAGTTAACGAATAGGCACTTGCAAATTGTTTCAATTTTGAAAAAGAATTTTTGTTCAGAAGAAATGTGTGTTGGAAGATTGTCCTTTGGTCTCATGAAGTTAGAATAAAGTTGTCTGGATGAGATACCGCTTTACTCGTATAAAGGTCTTTGAACTTAGAATATTCACCAACTGTGAAGTACCGTAAGGAATTACATATAATGGCATCGCCTCGCATGGCACTGGTGCACTTCCAATATTGAAGGAAGGATGAATGATGTCATGTGTCACTTTGGAGAGAACTCTCGTTCTGAACACAAAACGTTTATTCAGAAATCGCAAACAGGCGCACCAACAAAACAACGACCCCGAATTCCAGGCAAATTTAACTTGCGAATAGATAAATAAACACAAAATCAAAGTTCTCCTTAGTCCAAGTCAGTTTTAATTAAACTTGATTAAAAATATTTAAAAACAGCGAGAAAATGGTCAAGCAAAGATATATGAATAATCTTGTAGAGTAGAACAAAAATGTGTTCTGAAGAATAGCAGAATATATTTCTATGAACTTGCGAGCAGTAATATAGCGTGAATGCTTTGCGACAAATTATTAAATGTAAAGCTGTTTTAGTACTGTTTGGCCTGTACCATAAGTGTTTCTGTTGTATATGAATTTGTAAACTTTAAAGAATATTATCTATTATTTTGCAATTTCAGTTCATCATAAAGAACTTTAAGCTATCAGTTTTTCGCGTACTTCGGCTTACCAACAGTAATATACGTAACAGTAACAGACGTGACATTAATCACTGTCATAAAACCAGCCATAAATAGCATCACTTGTTAGGGTGCGATAGGCACCTGGAACTTCGCCCCGTTGTAGCCTCACAGAATCCTCGGTCAGCCTGCGGAGCCGAGGTTCTGTTAGTGGGCTTGTTCCCTGACACGGAACGGTGAACACATTGGAGGTGCAGTGTTTACGCCAATCCTGCTCAACCAGGACATGCGAGCGCGAGAGTCCGCTGTTGTGCCAGCCAGGCGTTAGGGACCTAACTGTTGTGTGTGCAGGCTCATCTAAAGTGTCTGTGCCAAGCGGTATCATGCTGCGGTTCCGGGTTCATGAAACTTGTAAAATTTCGATAACTTTCAAGATGAAGTCAAATCTACGTTTCTTTGAGAAATAGAACGTAGTGAGTATTACTAAGTTCTTGAGTGGTCAAGGCAATTACTTTGTGTTGTATTCAATACAGTAAATTTAACAAAAGAAAAGAGTATGTTACAGATTTTCAATTATAGTGGGAGACAAAAGTCTGTAACACATGGGATATTATGTTTATTTAATTATTTGGAAGAAATATGAATGTTCGCTCATACAATATTACATTTATCACCTACTGTAACACTGACTCTATCAGAAGACCAACGAAAAACACAGCTGTGTTTCCCGAACAAAAAAGTCACAGTAATTTGACTCATTGTAAATGGTAAATGTAATTTTGTTAGTTCACAGTTTCGTAGTATAATAAACTTTTAGATCCCAAAAATTTGAATAATTCAAATATTTACTGCAATTAAAATTCATAACTATGGAATAAAATTTCCCGATGAATTCTAAACGGACTAAATCATTTCAAAAATGTATCTCAGCAATACGGATGCAGCGCATTTAATTAAAGTTTTTGTGCAACATACGACTAGTTTTACTAAAACAAAAACAATTTCACCGACGATGTAAGACTGTCTGAAATTCTTCTTTCTAACTCAGCACATGACTCCACACCACAGGGGCACAGGGTAGACAATAGGCTTAGGTGAGTCGAGTTGTCGTGTGACTTTCGTGGGTGCACGTTTGCATTCAGTCTCGCATGGAGAAGTTGGCTTCCCTCTCACCATAAAATATGGAAATAATCAGAAAAATGAAACAAAGGCTTGGCAACTTGTACTCTAACATACTGTGAAGAACCTGTAAGTAAAGCGATTTGTAGTACTCACCGAGTTAATCTGCGTACCCATCACTTGCACTCCGTGGTCATTTTATTTTCTCAAATGCCCCTTTTTGTTTGTTTCATCTATGATGATCACCTTCACAATCAGGGATAATCACGCTCTATATCTTCCATCGACATGTACTCAACTCACACTAGCAAAAGACTACAATCGCATACAAAGGAAGGATCTACTCACAGCAACATTCAATAAGCGCTTTATTAGATGAACAAAGAGCCTCACTACCAAAATAAAATTACTCGAACAACTGCTAACTTGTTTATGTGCATAAATCAAGCAATGTCAAACTAGCAAAGAATGTTTGGCGAAGAACGCAATCGTTTGTCGCAATTTAAGTACGTTTGTCCGGCAATCATCTTGTCGAAGCGCTTCTAAAAATTACATTCCGAGCCAGTAGGACAATTATTGATGTACAAAAATTTCCATTCGCCTGAAGTGCGACTCTTAAAACCAACACTGATTACAATTTTCAACCTCGTCGTTTCACTTCACACTTTTCGTGGAGCACATTTCTAAATTCACATTTAACTTAGTTCGACATTCGTTATTAGTTCGTGGGCGGTGGGTGTACCACTCTGTTCTCAAATGCAGAACAATCGTGAATTCACGAAGGATGTTTGCCCAATTTGGCGTTCGTAGCGTCGATTCCACTAGTAGTGTAGGTCTCTTCATTAATTGTAATCGATTCTTATTGATCACCTTCATCATTAATCAAACCCTCCGTCCACCCGTAAACGCTGCCTTAAATTCATACTTTGTTGGCTGAATATCACCATTGTTATATAGGGTACAGAAACAAAACATCCTTTTTTCATATCCGCATAAAATTCATAGAAAAACTCAGAAAAATAAAAATAAATTTATAATGTTCTATTACCTATTATATCTATCTATAGTGTTCATACCTAAAGTTCTATTTTATGCAGTTTTGGAGATCAAATCAGGTAGGTGACGTCCCTCATTCTCCATACACTGAGTAAGCCGATTTCTGGCGTTTGTCATGAATCCTGCCAGAATAGCAGGGGTTGTGTTGGCAATTTCCTCCTGAATCTTTGCCTTCAAATCTGTAGGGTCCTTGGACGACTCACATAACGCGAGATTTGAAATAAAATAGAAAAAAATCACAAGGTCCCAAATCGGGGGAGCGGAAAATTGCCAACATAACCCCTGCAACTCCGGCAAGGGTGGTGATAAACGCCAGAAATCGGCTTACTCAGTGCATGGATAATGGGGAACGTCACCTACCTGATTTGACCATCAAAGCTGTATAAAACAGAACTTTAAGTATACAAAAATAAGCACACAAATTTTTTTTCAGTCGTACAATGGGTTTAATTCGGTTTTGGAAAAAAGAAGCTATGTTGCCGCACCCACTATGGATTTGTCAAGGGAATGCTCTCTGGATGCAATCGCAAGGTAGAAATGACGACTCGTAAATAATATAATTTATTCTAAGTGAACGACAAATAGATCACAACACCCGCTAACAGTAAAAGGAGATTCACTTATGCCTTTTTCGAGTCTAAGCTTATTAATGGTCAATCTGTTTTCCAATTCACGGACGGGTCGCTTTTGCTCTTTCTTTCTTACCTCACCCTGCTAGCTGAACCTCGTGCTCACCCAGGTGCTGCTCACGAGATCTTTCTCAAGCCCTATCTTTTCTCTCCCGATCGCTTAGCTCCCTCTCACAGTTCTTTTCCTCCCGATCATTTATGAACATAACTAATTCAGGTGCCTCGAGCTTGAGACTACGACCGAATTCTCTACACTTGTCGAACTCTGAAGACATGGTTAGTCAAATTAGTTTTCTAGTACTTTAAAGATGCTCACTCAAGTCAGTATAGTTAAACCTACCATTGAGGGTTAGGAACGTTAAGCTAAACCGAGCAGCAAAAGCAGTACTCTCACAATCCCGGCAATTTCCCAGGCTCCCACAATTTCAAGGTTACTCTCCCAGTAATTCTGACCTTCAGTATTACAAGCAGAAGCGTCCCAATTATCGACAACGCTACTGTGGCTAGCAAATGCGGAAACAACGAGTCACGCTACACAAAACTGAGCAGCAAGTTCACGCCTCAGGCCATTTTAGCTCACACCACCACACACACCAACCCAAGACTGACGGATAACTCCTCACCTAGGCAGCCAGCTAATTGTTTACTGAACTAGAACGTCTTACTTAATTCATCGCCTCCAGGTAGCCGAACCAACGAGCGCTAAATCCCCCATGGCAAGGTCGCCAATATATCAAGGGAATGCTCTAGGGAGGCAGCCACTAGGAGGAAATGACGACTCGTAAATAGTATAATTTATTCAAGTAGATGACAAATTCTTATGAATGACTAATGATGCCCTAAAATTTCAAAACTAGAAAAATTCACAAAAAAGGCTGGCTGCCAGGCTTAGGTCGGACCACACGCCGAGTCACGCAACATGCGACTTAACTGCAGGAGTGGCATTGAAGATCCCCGGAGAAATGGGTAGAAGTATTGCTCCAGTACGGCACAGGTTAGTGCGTGGCCCGCGCAGTAAAACTCAGCTCCGAAGGTCACGGGGCCAGGGTACCCACGCGGTCTCACCAGCGTCCCGATGGCTCATGAAATGAAATCCTGCTTGATCTGAACCAAGAGGCACAGTAACACGTGTCGAAGATCGTTGGTTTGCGGATGATTGGGCGATGTGGCCAAGCCACGATTACAGAAATAAACTTACACGATACAGAAAAAAATTAAAATAAACTATATAGAAGGACAGCTGGGTAAATTTCTTTACAGTATTCAATATCTTCATTCAGATCTATGCCTCATTTTTTGATTTAATGATATCAACATAAAATTCACATAGTGATGAGCTTTTCGTTTGATTTTGATCTTTCCAAATTTGGCATCTACTTTTTAGCATTTTCGTGACAATGATTGGTCAGTTAACAAATTATATACTCTTCTGCTGAAAAAGAACTATAAAAATTACTACTGGTATTTTAAAAATCTCCCTTATATTTTCGTATACTTTCCATATAACCTGTTGCCTATATTTGCAAATCATAAACGTTGCTAAACATTTATACATTTCAAAATTTCAATAAATTTTAAATAGATGAAATAGAAGACTGTAACATACATCATTCAAAAGGACAAAATTCACTGTTTTCTTACGTATCTGGTAAACTCTCCAAATAATTATAAACACTAAGGGGGTAGGAGAGAAAATTATTGTAATTAGCAAGCAAACATGGCACAACCGACTAACTCTTCAATAACGCAAGTTTATCATCAAAGAAATTATGAAAATTGGATACATCTTCGGAACTCGGAGGAAATTCTGTTTGGAATACCGATTCAAATCAAACAAAATAACTATTCAGAGGAACTTCCAAAAATGGCAATCCCAGTTTATTGTGAGAAACATTAATAAAGGAAGATTTGGAAGAAAATTATCTTAACGCACACCGGAAAATGTTGAATGACTGAGAACTCTAATCCAAAATGAACTATGTTAGTAACAGTGAAATAAAAATGAAAAATTAACTATCCTACATTCCAATAATACCAGTTTTATTTCCCTATCTTGTCTGTAAAAAAGGTTATAGAAATTTTAAAGGGAATACATTTTTAGCAGCCCCCCTGAATTCACATCTAACTTTAAATTATGTCAAAAGATTTTTAACTGCTATTCAATATGTCACAAATTAAAAATCAGATACAACTACATTTCTGTAAATTTGTTTTTCCAACTTAGCTGTAGTGATTCAAGCACTGTTAGCACTCTACTTACGGTATTTAATTGATTTTGATTTTCACTGTTCGTGTTAAAAGTGCGCTCTGCGGCGTCCCATCACTGTGCCGTGTACAGCGATTCGCGACGGTAATAGCAATTTTCCGTACACCTTCCATGCACTGTTTTCTCCAGCAACTGCCTCTAGCCCTCTACTCTATTTGGAATTTGATTCCGTCCTCTGAAAGGCCGCCCACTCCTCGGTGCGTTACTGTTTCATCTGCCCTTCAGGGCCAATCACAAGATTTGGATTTGTTAATCCATTAGTGGTTTGCTCTGCTGCTGCACCCAATTGCAAGGTCTGCAGTATTAAAAATCAGTCAAATCGAACTGCCTTCTTTTGAAATGTAGCGCCAACGGACTTTGTCACGTAAGCGTGCTGAGATGTATCCTTTTCTTCTCATCGCAAAACACACTGCCTGTTTGTCCCCGTGCATCTTGTAATATCAACAGTTGACGACATAAAAGTTGATAGCATAAGAGTCGACAGTTTGACAGGTAACTTTTACTTAACATACTTTTTTGCATTAAATATTTTAATTTTCAGTTAGCATCGTGAATCTTTAGGATTCTAAAAATTGATTTAAAATTCCATGACACATTAAAACCAGATAAAATATTTCGTAAATTTCACGACACACTTCACAAAGTTCATGATCGAGTTTGTTTATACTGTATGGACTGGCGAACCCAGAGAATACTATTAGGTTACTACAGCTAGTGATTGGCTTTAGGGACTTCTATCTTTCGTGCCAACTTAGCTTACTTAATTTTTCCGGCTTTCTTCGCCACCTCTTCGTTGTCTTTTCTTCTTCTTCCTTCGTAATTCGCTATTCCTTCCTTGCTAACTCGCAGGGTGGGTATTCTGCATTGGAACACAAATCGTAATAGATTCTCCGTTTTCTACGCTCCACACTAAATAATCCATTCTCTTCTCTCTCTTGAGCTTACCTTTTTGAGGACCGGGAGTTTCAAAGTAATGATATAGTAGAATAGATGTAGAAGCACATGTCGGTTTGTTTTTCTACTAAGTCTAACGGAGAAAATAATGGCGGGGAATAAGGCTTTGATAACCACACTCGACGATAAAAGATAAAATAAAGAATTTTTTGCTCAAACCCAAAAATTTAAACCTTATTTCCAAAGATATATACAAACGACTCTTCGTGAATGGGTCTGGCCCTGGGGTCTAGTATGGACTACCTAAAATTCATAAACCAGATTTTAAAAATAAGTTTGCTTTACAAACTTATTCTTTGCCGTTATGAGTTAGGATAAGTTTGCCGCTTATCGCACACCTGGTTTTAATTTGTCAAAATTTCTAGTCCCTATTTTAAATCCCTTTACACACAATGATTTTACTATTGAGATTTCAAAATCGTTCGTTAATCTAGTCACTGCAATACCTAATGCCGATAATTTTTATATTGCATCGTTTGACGTCAAGAATCTTTTTACAAGCGTTCTAAGCGAATTTAAATGAAACAATTGAAATTATCTTAAACTGTTTGTTCGACAGCGTTGATACTGTTATGGGACTCATAGGGTATTATTCAAGACTCTCCTTCAGTACTCTGTATTGAACTCTTTTTTTTATTTTTAACAATAAACTTTATCAGCAGTTGGACGGGCAAGGTATGGGGCTACCACTTGGCCCTACTTTTGCTAATATTTTTAAGCGCTTTCATGAGCAACAATGGCTTAGTGATTGTCCTTCAGAATTCAAACCCTTTTTTATTCAAGCGATACGTAGATGATACCTTTTTACTATTTCACAATCGGTCTCATTTCTCACTTTTTCTCGATTATTTGAATTCTGAATACCCAAATATTACCTTCACTCTAGAAACTGAATAGAACGTTAGAATTTATTTTCTAGATTCTTTAACTACAGAAGAGAGTAATCATTTCTGTAGTTCAGTTTTCCACAAATGCAGTTTCACTGGCTTTGGTACCAGTTTTTTGCTTTTTTCACTTTTCGAAATTATTAGTAAAATAAACAGTATTAAAACGTTATTGCCACGAGCCCTCACAGGTAGTTCTAACTTTACCAATCTTGATCAGGAGTTGACTTTTTTAAATGTTTTTTTTTATTCGAATAGTTTTCCAATGCGACTTTTTGAAGGAACTTTGAGGATTTTTTCAATCAGATATACTACCAAACTTCTACTGTTGCTACTGTAGGAAAGAACGATTTGTTTTGTATTCTCTCTTTTTTAGTCAGCAATCGGAAAAAATGAAGAAAGAGTTTTATGTACTTTTATCCAAATATTTCCTTCAAATGAATTTTCATTTTGTGCTTATTAATAAATATCGAACTTGTTCCTTCTTCAACTACAAAGATTAGCTTTCAAAAGATATGCTCTCTTCGGAAATTTATGAACACAGTGGCGCACAGTGTGCGTCGGAGTATGTGGGTCTACCACTAGAGCATTGCATGTTCGCGTTGCAGAGCATGCCGGCGGAGCTATCGCACAAACCGTTCTCTTGCTGCTCATTTTCACTCAGCCATACGATCCCATGCTGAAAAATGCAGTGAGACGATTTTAATATTTTAGCCGCTGCGCCGAACCCCGTTGATCTGCGCATTATGGAATCCCTTTATATTTTACATCAAAAGGCTTTTTTAAATGACTCCCAATCCGCTTTTCCTTTGCAAGTGGCTTAATGATTTTATTTAGTTTTACCTACTTTTCATATTTACTTTGGATGTTTTCAATTTTTTCAGAGCAATTTGTTGAGAATGACTCATTGAGTTGAAACGTTCAATTTTAATTGTAAAACTTTTAAATACATTGTTCCGTATTAAAGCCTTATTCCTCGCTATTACTTTCTTAGAATAGATATATTAATGGTAACTCAGCCCTGATAATTTTTGGGATTTTAAAGTATATTTAGCTGTAATAAAACCAATAACTACCAATTTTGAACCTTGAAACCCTAATTTCTCATTTTGTCTCAGTTATAGCTTATACTTAATCTGAGAGATGAAACGAGTGTACTTGGGTGTTTGCAGTATCAAAATGAATTTTGAATACTCTTCCCACCTTTGATAATTCAGTAATCTGATTTTGACTCAAGTGAAAAAGGAGAGAACTAAAAATACGTTATAAAACATTTACTCGAATTAAAAATTGCAAGTAAAACAATAAAATTGAACGTTTCACGCATTCGCTCATCTTCGGCAAAGCAAATTTACCTGAAAGACACAAAATTAATTAGAAAGATGATTAATTGGGAAAAAAGTCACCTTAAAAACTACCTGTTAACTATTGACAAAGGAAAAGAATCAAGTTGGTTGTTTAAAATCGGCTTATTTCTTAAAATGAATAGAGACTCTAAAATCCTTAAATCGGAGGCAAATTTAAATCTGGTAATAATTTTGAAATTACTTGTGTCAAACGGGCTATTACAACGCTCTGAATGATCCCTAATAGCTGAATGCGAAGGACTAGATAAAATATTTCCTGTGCGGTAACTCCTACCTCGATGCTCGGCCGCCCTACAGCCTGAGTACGCGACGTCAAACCGACGCACTCAGATGCACATCGTGCGCAACAAAATTTGTAAATTAGGGAGGGTAAATCTTTAATCTTTAGAGCGTTCAATGTTTGTAGTTCTTATAAATTTCTACATGATGAGTTCACCCTTATAAAAGAATTTTTCTGTAAGAATGGTTTTTCAACTCGACTTATAGATTCTCATCTAGGTAAATTTTTGGAAAAAAGTTCAACAAACTGCCTTCTGTGGAATCAATCTGTGAGGACATTCGCTTTGTTTCGTTTCCGTATTTTGGATCTCAGAGGAAATGAAGAAAGAAATTTTAGATTTGTTTGTAAAATACTTTCCGGACATAAACTTTAAGATGATTTTAGTTAATAGTCTCAAAATAGGCTCATTCTTTCGTTTCAAAGACATGCTTTCTACCTGCAATGCAGGCCTCCCTAATTTACAAATTTTGTTGTGCACGATGTGCATCTGAGTACGTCGGTTTGACGTCGCGTACTCTAGGCTATAGGGTGGCCGAGCATCGAGGTAGGAGTTACTGCGCAGAAAATATTTTATATATATAGTCCTTCGCATTCAGCTATTAGGGATCATTCAGAGCGTTGTAATAGCCCGTTTGACATAAGATATTTCAAAATTCTTACTAGATCTAAATTTGCATTTAATGTAAGGATTTTAGAGTCTCTATTCATTTTAAGAAATAAGCCGATTTTAAACAACCAACTTAGATCTTTTCCGTTGTCAATAGTTAACAGGTAGTTTTTAAGGTTAATTTTTTCCAATTCATCATCTTTCCAATTCATTTCATGTTTTTTCAAATAAATTTGTTTTGCTTGAAATGAGCGAATGCTCGAATCGTTCAATTTTATTGTTTTACTTGCAATTTTTAATTCGAGTAAATGTTTTATACGGTATTTTTAGTTCTCTCCTTTTTCCGTAAAATCAGGAAGCCTCCCGATCCCTTTTTTTATTTTGACTTTCGGGGAAATGCAATTTTGCAAAAGTATTAGTGTCAGTTTTTTCTCGAAACTCTTTCAGAAGGCAAGACCATTTGTAATGCTAAAATGACAGGATTATTTACGTTCTAGTCCCAGAATTCATGAATGTAATCTGTTTTTAAAATCAAAGGCCTTATCAAGCAATCAAATAATCGGAAAATTAATTTCTTTCGTACGATTTAGAACTGAAAGAATCGGCTTTTGGCAAACTTGAGCAGTCTGTTATGGGTCGCACTTAGCCTGTTCGAGTACAACCTGCAAGTTCTGGCACTGAGACTACTAAATTTTCAATAGCTGTGCGTTGCTCGATGCACATCAATCTTGCACCCAACGTATCAAGAGCAGAAGTTATCAGGTGATTTATATTCTTCTATTGAAAACCGAGATATTTTGAAGATCACTCTTCCTATAGTGAATTTGAGATGACTCTGACATGAATAATTTAACATAGGAAATGAATAATGAGAGAAATGAGTTAGGACTTGTTTAGCTGTCCCTCAGTTGTCTGTGAATGTCCGAATTTGAAATGAATTCTTCACAGCCCCGACTTGCGTTTTTATGTAGAAGTTTGAAGATTCTCTTATAAAATTTCATTTAAAATTCTATAGCGAAATGGCAAGCATTAGATGTAGATAATATCATTGTGAAAACTGAATTAAAAATAGATGTCACCAACACTGCTATATGAGCTTGAAAAAAGTAACACTTGGGCAGACACTCGAGTGAAAGAATCAAGAAAATAAAATTTTAAAACTGTTCAAATGTTCAAAACCTTAAACAGTTCAAATCCTTAAAACTGATAAACTCGCTGGATGATTTTGCTAATATTGCGAATGGTAGTCTTCGAGCCGTTTGGGATGTGACCTGATTTCTGCTTCACTTGTAAAATGCTTTAGCGTCCATACCTTGATTGTATCATTTCAGAAACTCCTGCGTTCGTTTCAACTTATGTCTGCTTTACATCAATCTGTGTTTGCATCAACTGTGTTTGAGAATCAATGCAAAAGGGGCACTCACACTAAACCAAATCGATGGTGCGGCAGAGTTTACTTTTTCGTTTAATTTTCGGCCACCGTAGCACACTAAAGGATTTTTGAATTCGTTTCAAAATTCCTTGACCATATTAATAAGCAGTTTAATTCTACACCTCATGCATCTCATTTACATGATCATTTACATAATTTACATGCATCCCTTACATTCTCGAAAAGTCGTTAATGACTTGCATGTTCTTGCATATACTCTTAAGACTTGCATATATACTCATACTAGAGGACAATTCTTCGTATAAAAATCGAGTTCAGATGATTTCTGCTGGAAAGAACCGTAGCATCCAAAGTAGATATGAATAACATTAAATATACATGGAGCAAAATCTCTACCTTTGTACTGCAGCAGTCAGGAGCCAAAGGCCTGTGAAGTTTTGGCTTCAGTGTGGTCGCAACATTTTCTACTATTGCGAGTGTAAATTTTGAACATCATCCAGAAAACCTTCCTACTTCCTTAAATAAAATTGGCCTTTCTATTAGGGCGAAAAATTTTAATAAAGATACACATGATAATTCTGATCTTACAAATAAACTTTATGAATGGAAAAGAGTTTTTTCTTATCAAACCAACTAAACAGACAACTGGCAAATTTGTTGTACAAATTTTGACGGAGGTAGCTATCAATTCTTATGCATTCCAAATTGTAGTTAATACACATTGCTTGAACAATCGTTAAAAGAAGAATTTTGTGGGAATGGAACAATCGTTAAAAACAAAGTACACAAATAGTGTAATCAAACAGGGCTCTCAATACTTCAGAATATTACAAACCGCTTCTTGATTTCTTGTGTAATTTGAAGAAAATTAAAAGTTTTTCTTTCAATGAACAAGTGTTTTAATTAAGGTGTTTTACTGAATATGTCGTAGTTTCCACTATCAGCCTTACTAAGGGTTCTCAATAGCATATATTTGAACACATGGTTATGTAGCGTAATTTTTGTTTGCGTTTAAATATCAAATATGTGCATGGTGGGTCGGTAGTCATTATTTTACAAGCACGTTGAGCATTACGCAAGTTTAAAAAGTACGCAAGCTTAACTTGTTTCCTATTTCGAGCTTGCTGCTCAATATAGCAGCCAAGTATTTAAATTTATCCACCTATTCAAGCGATTATTGGTTAAGTTAATGGAGGCATTCCTAAAGGTAGAACTAAAATTGACAGTGATGTTAATAAAACATTCCTAACTGAAGGATCTCTAATGGAGCTTTATGGCTTTACATCCCCGACGAGTGAAACAGGCGACTTCGATGACTATGAATAACTAACAACATCACTCCTGATGTATGGTAGGAATTTAGCTTTTGATGTTATTGTGGACTCCCTTTCTCCCTAACGCTCAGATTCGTCAAATAAAATGTTTAGATTGGCTATAGCAAACGCCGTGGGATCATCAAGAAGCAAGCAGAGTGTATACGTCTTCTTGTAAAGGCAAAATACAACAGCGTTAATTCTGAATCGAAATCCAATTATTTTGTGCTCGAAATAGCCCTGTCTATTAAAACTGACATTCTTTCTTAGAAAAATTCTCAAACTGAAAATAGATCTAACTTTAGAACATCTGTCATGTCAGTAGATTTGAAAGCTAACACTGCTCGAGTTAATTTTAAAATATTTGGATGAATGCTGCTTGAAATACGTTAAGAAGCTCAGAAAAATTATGCAATTAACGTGTGAAACATCTAAATAGGGCTAAAATTTGAAACTAGTTATTTCCTAAAGCAATACATCAGTATAATTATTACTTGAAACTATTACAATGAACGTATCGAGAGACCACAATATCATCACTGGGCACTACTGATGTCAATGACTTTTAAGGCATCCTTTACTCTACCCTAATTATTTATCAGAAGTTGAGTTGCATTTCAGTCAGGTGATACTTTTTCTTAGACATGGTAACTACCAAGATGCGAATGTCTTCAAAATTAGTTGAATGTAATGAAATAAGACCTAACACTAGGAGGAACCACTCCCGCACCAATAATTCGGTAATTCACTCGCGAGTTGAGTCGGAGAAGAACTCAAGAATTTATCCAAAAAGTTGTGGACCTCAATTTGGCTCAGTGCCGCTCCATCGCTAGTTAATGAGATTATTCTCTTAGACGAGGACCTCTTGATACCTCCTGATGACGAGCACTGACTCAAATCGGTCTTTGTGCAGCGTATGCTATGGCATTCGTTTACTCACAATTAAATAGAGCATCGACAAGATATCACTTGAACTGTGTGTTAAATTTCTTCATTATAAAAATTATTCCATTCGAAATTGATGGCGTGTCACTACAGAAAGTTTAACAATACTTTTTTCAGGTGAAATTACAAGATCACGTCCGCGCTAACGAAAGCTGGGAAGAAAAACCTATGTTTTACTTAAAATTGCATTTTTTTAATAATAAGATTAGTTGGATGGAGCTTGGGAAAGACTTCCTGCCCAGCGCACGCGTCCGGGGAGCCACCGCCCACTCGGCGCACACCCAACTCGCCTCTGAACTTGAGACACACGATTTTCCGTTAGAAACATAGAGGGCCGCTAAATTCATGGGACCCAAATAGCGATGATGATAAATTACCAGTTTAGTTATATTTGTAAGTTATTGTAACAGTTTGAACATCTCGATTCTGAAAATCATATTTTTCAGTTTTAAATTTTTCAAAACACGCAACAAGCACAATGTTCGAAATGTCATGAAATATTAGATCATTAAGCAATAACTGGCACGCTGAGATACATGAGATTGGGCTCAAATTTAATTGATGATTTATTTTTCTACTTAATTTATGTTCATAACAGGGGATTTATTTGAACTGAAAATTCACTTGCTGGGAAAGCATTGGGGCTTTATTACTTCAGTTAAAATTGTGAAGGGGAGAGAGCCATTACATTTTATCCTCTCTTTTTTCGCGTCCAAAAACAGGTGGAGATATCTAGCATCAGTGGAAATCCAACTAAAGATGCCAGTAAGAAATCTGATGCCACCTCTACAACTAGCGCTCCTCAATCCGCGGGTGCTGTATAAAGCTACATTATGTTTTATCTTAACTTGACAACGTTCTGCTTCTTAAAATTAGTCCATATGCGATACATGCGAAACCTAGATGAGTTCCAGTTGAAATCTCTTTGAATGCATAAATAAAAAGAATTATTAACTAGAACCTGTCGAGATTTGTCGAGATTATAGGTCGAGATGTACATCTCAACTCCCACCAAGAAGATGCTGCAGGCACAGATCCAGCGTCTACCAGCGGCTGGCCCAGCGCACGAGTCAGCACGCTACGCATGTACAATTTTTCCGCGCTCGGGTAACTGGTTAACTTCTGACCGCCAGTGAGCGACGTCTGGGGGAATTTTCTCGGAAGGTATTACATTGGAAGTTACTACGTAAATAGCCGTGGTAAGTTCCGCTGGAGAAGAAGTAAAAAATTTCTTCCACTTTAAACTACAGAGTGAAAAACCATAAATTTATTTTTTGATCAGTCTGTCATTTTTTGTTCAATAAACATTACAATACACAGAAAAAATCAATACACCAAGTAAAACTTCAAGGGCTCAGATATACATAATTCTCTCCTGAGGTAATAGAGCATCTTCATATTTTAATAACAAGTAATTCCAATTTAAAAATAAAAGATCAACACATCAGAAAAAATAAATATTAAAACATCCTGTTATTAACAACAAGACATTAGTGTTTAATGCTGTTCATAGTAGAAATAAATTGCTGTTTTTTAATAATTTAAAAGCTTGCGACTGATTAAAACACATCTATTTAAAATAAATTTCTACATCACGGTTAAGAAAGATTTCTTTTGTTCCAGAACTTGCCCACAACTGATCAGAGACGAAGCTGATGTAACGTTGAATTAGCATGAGATTTTGTCAACACAAGAGCAGGTTCACCCTCACTATAGTCTGCGCAGCACCCGCCTTGTTCTACGGGCATCGACGTGCTGCAGTGTTTGAGAAAGGTAAAATAATTCCTAAAAACTGATCCAGAGAATTCTTCTCTTTTCCACTTAATCTGCCTTAATGATACTTCGTTAAGAAACATCAAGTAACCCTAATAACATGAGTACAGAAGTTTTCATACTCTCAATACAGCACACTGAACTGAGAGCGCTTGCTGAAATGCACGTCCATTACGTCGAGTGCAAGTTCTACTAAGCCCAGCCTTTGTATAAAGGCTTCAGTAGCACTTCGAGAGCTGATCCCACTGATCCAGCGGCCTCGAGTCTCCATCTGCTGATGAACTTTCTGTGCCGCTCTGCTCGTTGTCACCATCTATTTGACCTGAGATGTGGCCAGTTTCAATTTTACTTATTCTGTGTGTATGTCTTATCACAGAAAATGATGCAGTGTGCGGTATGGAACATTCTATAAAGGAAATTATAGAACATTGATAAGCAATCGTGTAGCGGCATCAGTAATGAAACAACATTGAGATGTGTTGCCCATTTCGATAAATTTTAATTACAACTGGTTTGCT
Organism: Platorchestia sp. MABIK; assembly: GCA_014220935.1. Taxonomy (NCBI): domain Eukaryota; kingdom Metazoa; phylum Arthropoda; class Malacostraca; order Amphipoda; family Talitridae; genus Platorchestia; species Platorchestia sp. MABIK. The sequence goes on from JACJUY010003552.1 coordinate 75,920, forward strand.
CACACTACATAGGGCGATTTGTATCACTAATTACAAAAAGCCAATAAAAATCAATAATAATTAATGGGGGGAGTTTAGAAGTAGATTGATTATCCGCTTTCTGGTGTAATGTTACAGACTTCCTAAAAAAATGTTTTCTACTTTTTCGCTCTTTGTGTCTATGGCCCATTTGATAAATGCCTAAGCACGTGTGTTTAGGTAGAGTTAGGCATTATCAATGAAATTTTGCATTTCTTAGCGTAGCAAACATGATTCGATAGAAGTAAGCCGAAAGTCAAATGCTTTCACTTCTCCGTAAATTTTTACAAATTAACTATCAACTAATTCCAAGTCGTACTGCTTAGAAAAAATTTCAATTCGGTAATTTTACAAAATATTTCAACTTTGTGACGTCACACCGCTCCTCAGTTCAACTAAAGTGGATATAATTAACAGGCGGAGCCAGCAGTCATGTCTGTTCGGCTTGTAAAATGGTTTGCTAGTTGATCGGCACCTTCGACTAAGTTTGTTTCTCTTTAAAAACAGTTTAATGGCTTGCAATGATGATGACAGAATACCTACCTTCCATTCAACATTCGCGGATATATGAAAGCCCCAAATTTGTCTTCATTTTAATTTGAGTGTCGTTTGCTAAAAATTTGGCAATGATAAAATGTGGGATTGATTTTTCTTTTATGAAAAACTTTTAATTCAAAATGGAAACACAGAGCGATAATTCAAGACTAAAGCCTTGGTAATGACAGAAACCAATCAGATTTTCTTGTAATAAAATCTAATGTTTGTTCTACATTTTGTAACATGATATTCAAATGATCAAAATCCTCGTTTATAAGGCATGAAACCCATCGAAACAATCATGCCGTCGTTAAAAGATCTTCACTAAATATTAGGTGTTCAATAAAGTAGGACAAAGATTTGCATGAGCAATGAGCGAATGAAATAATTTTTCGATTTGTTTAAAGATAATATAATAGAATGAAATTTTGTTCATTTTCAGGAGAACTTTACTTGCACCATGGACATGTTAGATTAATTTAAGAAATGTAATGCGATAAAAATCCGTAATACTTCTAGAGACAGATTTCCTTGCCATTCGGCCTGACTGCATTATTTCAATTTTAAAGTAAGCCTTCGCTTCATTAACACGTTCAAAAAAAGCTTCTTTGAAATAATAATCATTTAGTTGTAATTTGCAAAATTATAATATTTAATTTACTATTACACATAACAGAACGTTGTTAAGTGGTTCATATTATGCACATATTTAGTTCCGCGTACATAACGAGTGTGTGCTATTCGCAGCTAGAATACAAAGATAATTTTGAGAGGTAAATGCAAGTCGCTTTACATAGGTAGATAGGTAAGACTATATTCATGAATGGTTTATTCACTGTGATTTCCTTGCAAAAGTATGCTGATAGTTATATTATCAAGCTTTTTTTCGTTACAGTGACTAGTTCATCCGTTTTGATAACGATATGCTTACTTTAGGGAAATATTTTTCATCTCTTTCACAACCTCAGCATTCCAAATACCTGTTTTTCCAAATCAATTTGATTGTAAAAACTTAAGTTCATTTTAAACGAACTGCATTTATTGTTACATAAAATACTGTGTGAGTTTGATTTGAATTTCAAAAATTTTAGTTAATACTTGAATAATTTTAATATATATTTGACAACTAGTAATCAGCGCATCGGTAACATTAATTTGCGCCTCATGAATTCTAATAATTTTAACGTGGAGTTGATGGGACTACTAGTGAATATATATTTTTTCCCATCACATTATCAATTTTCAATTAACTTTAATTTTTTAAGGCAACTTCTCAGCTTTTTAATGGGAAATCGTTTTCGGAGCTCAACGCTATATATTTCATAGATATACAGTGGGTGGCAAAGTTGTACAACACGTTGATTAAATCGCCATATTCCACATTTCTAAACTACGTACAATTACGGAAATTGGACTATAAATGGACAATAATATAAAAAGGTTAATAATATATCTGAAATCCACAAGTATTTAAAAGAAACAAATGTATACGAATATGAATAGTAAATACGTGAACAAAAGTTTACAATAACCGAATTTTTTCTATACATTATGCATTAAAATTATGGCAGGATTATTCCAGAATGTTATAATACATTCTTCTATTTGGCAACCAAACTTTCGTCAGCATTCATCTCCAATAACGTGTCATTGATTCATCAGCTCTCTTTGTGAAAGGTCGTAAGCATGGTAAAGAATAAGGATATCAGCCAAGACCTTCGCGAACGTATTGTAGAGCTCCATAATGAAGGTTTGGTATATCGGAAGATATGTACACAACTGTGTGTTCCCATAGCCTCAGTTGGAACCATAATACGTAAGTAGAAATGCCGGAATACGACTCTCAGCAAGCCTCAAACTGACCGTCCGCAGAAGATTAACGACCGTGCTGCTTCAAAATAGGTCCAAACAGTAGTGTAGGTTCAAACAGTAGTGTAGAGTCTTCAAACTACTCGTGGAGAATTGAAGGATGATCTCAAGGCATCTGGAATCGAAGCCAGCAAATACACGACCAGCAGGGCACTACGCCGTGAAGGTCTTCGTTCCCGCACATCTCGTGGGGCACCTCTTCTCCACAAACGTCGAGGCAAGACCAGGCTGAAGTATACCAACGACCATTTGAACAAGCCAGAAGCGTTTAGGAACTCCGTACTGTGGTCAT